>MDKJ01124651.1:0-25813 GCA_005239525.1 Nicotiana knightiana
CTCCAATCAGGTGGTCCTTCATCCTGTTTTTTCACCAAGAGTAATACTGGCCATTGAAGAGTGATGGCCTTGCAGTTGATTGAACTTCCCAATTTCCATGTGGTGCACTCATCTTGATCTTCTCCAAGGTGTTAGCCTTTCAAGGATAACCTGCTCTGATACCAATTGATGTTTTAGACGTCAATACCAATTATATAATTTAATTGTGAGGTACCTAATTTTTCGAGTGCTATCTAACTGGAAGAACCTGGTTCTTCTTGATGTACTTACTTCTACTGTTGCGGAATATTAAAAGCATTAAAGTAAAAACACATAGATTTTTACGTGGAAAACACCTGGCTAAAAAGGTAAAAAAATCACGACCTACTCCTCAGTAGGATTTGCTAAAACACTTCACTAAAAACTCTGAGCCAAACGGACTTACAAAATAAACTCTTTTGTAATCTTAGGACTAACTCTAATCCCTTTGTAGTTACTAGCCCCTAGCTAATTTCTACAAGCTTCAAGTTAACTATAACTTGAACAATGCGTACCTATTACAATTGCTTCTATGAAAGATGAAAGATACAATATTAAAACTCCTACTAAAATCAACTAGACTCAATAATTAATCAGATGGAACTGGTTCTTCTAGTTGAATTGTAGCCTTTGTGTCACACAATGATTCTACTAGAAAAATAACTCTGGGAACTTTGCTTTCAGATTTTGATTCACTTCAGCTTTTGTGCATTCAGAATTCCAGCAGAAATACATCAAGTATTTATAGAGTCATTTGTTGAGCTTGTCGTCCAATTCTAGTCCAACTCTACCTGGGTGAACAAATTCGTATCAAACTCAACTTCCTTTTTTTTGTTACTTTCCTTGCTGAATTTGACTTCAATCTTCTCATCAGTTTGCAACCTTTTCGCATTAGGAGACAATCTCTTGGTTCATTGATATTTCATATTCACAAATATCTCATATGCATATACGGTTCATCTGCCAGCTATTCAATTCAATATGTGTGCTATGATGGGCCTGGTTCAACTGGTCAGCCATTTGTCAATCTTCAAAACTATGCAGTGACATGGGTCAACAGACTTTCTTCGTGGGACTAGATTGGCCTTTTTCCTCAGTACGGAGTGACTACGGTCACCAAATATTATGTATATACGGTACTGAGTGGACTGTCGTGTGAGAGTTGTGAGCACTATGTGCATATCTACACTGGTTTCATACATATATTTTTATGATGGCATGTAGAGTATACTGGCATACTTGGCATATTTACTCATTATGAGAAACTGTTGGCATGTCTGATTTCTGTATATTGTTTGTTATAATTTCTGAGGTTTTGTCCATCACTACCTCTCGGCCCATAGTTTGGGTGCGTTACTTCTGAGTTGGTGTACTCACGTTACCCCCTGCACCTTGTGTGCAGATCCAGGTACACCGGGACCCAGTAGTGGATATTGAGCAGCTGTCAAAGTTTTCATCGGAGTCGTCGTGGTAGCAGCTGGCGATCGCGACCTCGTCTTCTCTTCCTTATTCCACCCGTTGCACTTATTTTGAGACTATGTTGTCTATTTCTTCATTTTTCTATTTTATGATATAGCAGCTCATGACTGAGTGACACCAGATCCGGGCTTGGGAATTTTAAATTTTTGTTTCAGATATTGTTTTTAAACTTCAGACTCTTAGTATTATTAATAATTTCGTTTAAAATTTTATTTTTATTGGAAACTAAATTTACCTTAGAAACAAAGGGGCGACTTGCCTGGTTCCACGACAGGCGCCATCATGACCCCGAAATCGGGTCGTGACAAGATGGTATCAGCGCTTTAGGTTAAATAGGTCTCACCAGTCATGAGCAGGTTTAGTAGAGTCTTGCGGATCGGTACGGAGACGTCTGTACTTATCTTAGAGAGGCTGCAGAACCTTTAGGAAAAATCTCACATTCTTGAACTCTTATCGTGCGAATCTATTGATTCAACCTGAAGCGTAATTCTTTGGCATGTATTCAAATGCGCACGTGAGCTCGGTATCAGTTGTGCATCGATGGCTTGTGACTTCCATGAATGGGATGTGATTTTAGCATGTTTGGGGCTAGTTTGGAGGACTTGAGGTCGGATTTTTGTTTGTGGCTTGAGTGCCGAGGTTTCGTTTGTGTGAGCACATGTATTAGGGACTTATATGTCCGTTGGTGTCCTTATTGACGAGACTTGGTGACTAGATAACTATGTGGTGAGTGTGATTTGAGAGTGAGATGTGTTTATATTGCTTGATTGTGACAAAAAAGGGGGTGGCTGGATATGTAGCGAGCACGTTTAGTGTTTGACTTATGCCTGGAGTTGGCATATGGCCTCGAGTCGTGAGTGTATGGGAAGACCTCTTATGTTGTTTTGTAGCAAGTTCTCTTTTACCAGTAATTGATATATGTTGCAATTTGAGTTTAGATCACTTGTAGAAGTTGGCACGGCTATTGCAATGGTGAATGCGAGGTTGGAGATGATTTGGGATGTTTAATGGTTTGAGTTATGTATGAGCATATGAAGGATTTAGTTGAATCTCACTACGGTATTATGGCAGTGATAGCGTATGGGCATTGTGAGTTACTGTTTGTTTTGATCTATGACTTTGAGCCAAGTGGGGGAGTCTGCTAATGACTAGTTGGTTGCCCGATGATGTGCTGTATTGGTTTCAGTTTGGGGTACACTGGTGGATCAGTTATGACCTGCAGAGGTGGAGTTGAGAATGACTCGAATAATGGAAACATTCTGGATACATGTTGTATTATACTCTATGGGGATATGAGTCTTATTGTATGATTGAGTTGTTATTTGTAAAGGAAGTAGTGTGCGTAAAGTAGGAGTTTTCTTGGTTGCCTAGGGGTGTGGGTTACTCCCTTGGGTGTTGGTGTGGTAATGGGGTACAGGTCGTTCGATTTTCTTGATCAGTTTAACTGAGATTTACATTGGAAGGTGTCAAGGTTTGTGACATTTCTATATCATTGCAGATTTTACATTGCGGTATCATGAAAGGGGAATAATGGTTTAAATTCATATAAAGTCTCTTTGGAGTAAGTATTGAGATGTGATACATTTGGGGTGCCTAAGAGATGTTCAGCGTCTTATGAGCCTCAGGGCGACGTGGTTCAGTGCTAGGGTCTTGTGTGTGAGTCTAGGTTGAAAATTGCAGTATTATGACAAGGAGAATTTTCAATTCGAGGGTAAGTCAGAAGGAACTTGGATAAATAGGACCGCTTTGTAGTGGGTCGGATCGGCATGGTAAGTGATACAGTTAGTTCTTTGGGTGCTTACGAGGTAATGAGTTTTCTACACGTGTTTCCTAGCAATGATCTTGGGTGTTGGTGACCTGCGTAGCGTGGTTGAGTTAGAAGGATTCAGTTCTGACGGTTTCGTGTTGTACAAATGGGATTCGAATAGTTCCTGTTGGTTTCTACCACGGTTAGAGATGTGTATTTTCTACTGGCGTGAGGAGCATGAGAGGTATAGTGATTTTGCTTCTAGATGAGATCAAATGTAAGTTCTTGGCTAGTTGGGTACATAGTTGCTTGTGGCTCGGAAGGGGTTATGAATTTTCCATATTTATCATAGGATGGCATTGTGTATGCGGTACGTTGTGTAGAGTCGAGATTTGCATGTGTGAGTTCACGATTCAGCTCTGGAAGGAAGGTCAAAATTCTTAGGCAGCATTGGCAGTTTCAGAAGACTAAGTAAATGATATCTATTGGTGGCTTGAAGTATTTCATGTGGACCAGCATTTCGATGGGATCACTTATTGTAGTGAATTTATGTGGAGGTATGATCCTCGGTGTCAGATTCGTGTGTTTTGGTTTTACGATGATCATGGTGTTGTGATGGTAATTGTTAATGGCGGAATAGTCCTCTCGTGTGAATATTTTCTATGATTTGAGTTTGTAGGATATTACTATTGAGTGCACGAGTTGCACAGGTTATGACTTTGGATTGTATTGATGTGTCATTTCATCAAAGTGGTTGTGTTGGATGAGAAGAGTTCATTGGACCTAGAATGAATATTGTCATAATTGTCTACAGCATAGTTTGAAGGATAAATATTGGGAGTCGGTTTAGATATTTTCTATAATTCCTGTTTGGGAAGGGGGAGCTTCATGTCTGACTGATCGGACGAATGGTTGTTAGTTTCTACGTGTTTCTGTCATCATCGGCTGTATATGAAAGTGTTAGAACAAGGCATTTCTTGATAAGAAGTTATGTACCGGTATTGAGTTGCTCTGAGCAGCTGTTGTGATTAGGAGTTATCGCTATGGGTGTTTGAGTCACGCGGTGTATTATGTGATTTCATCTGGGGTGCGTATATGGCTTGATCCAGCATGTTCATACTTGTTCAGTTTATAGTTGTGGAATTTTGATCTTGTATATTATTTCAGAAGTGGGAATTTGGGTTCTAAGGCATAGGGATTAGGTTGGATATAGTGGTATTCGAATGTGTTGTATTATTAGATCGATGCGGGTAGGGTGACGTGGGGTCGCCCCCGGGTATGTGCATGGTAAGGTTATTCGGCGGTTGATGGCTTTTGGAATAACTCTTGGCACGTTCAAGGATGAACATTTGTTTAAGAGGGGGAGAATGTAACGACCCGGTCGTTCGTTCCGAGAGTTTATCCCGCTTCCCCCATTTCTGCTTCATTGCTTGTGTGGTTCATCTCTTTTGTGTGGTGTTAGGTTGGTTGACTCAGGTTCAGAGTGGTCATGGTGAGAAATGAGACACTTAGTCTCTTAAGTTGGCCTTGTAGTTAAAAAAGTCAACCGGAAGTTGACTATTGGGTAAACAACCTCGAAATGTAGATTTTATAGCTCGGATAGCTTCGTTAGGTTATTTGGGACTTAGGAGTGTGTTCGGAATGAAGTTTTGAGGTCCGATGTAGAATTAGGCTTGAATTAGCGAAAGTTAGTTTTTGGTGATTTCCGGTCGGCAGTGGAAAATAGGCTATCGGGGTCGGAATGGAATTCCAGAAGTTGGACAGGTTCGTAGCGTCATTCTGGATATGTGTGCAAATTTTCATATTATTCGGATGAGGTTTGGTTAATTTTCGCATCGTTGGTGAATTTCGGAAGTTTGAATATCCTTAGGCTTGAATCCTGGGTTGATTTGGTGTTTCGATGTAATTTTGGGTGTTCCGAGAGTTTGACTAAGTCCGGGTGATCATTTATGACTTGTTTGAATTTTTGGTTGGGGTCCCGAGGGGCTCGGGTTGAGTCCGGATGGGTAACAACATGATTTTTGGCATTTTGGAGTTGCTGGTGTGAAACTTTCTGGTGTTTCCGCACTTGCGGATGGGGGACCGCAGGTGCGAGCCCGCAGAAGCGGACAAGGCTCCGCAGATGCGAAAGTTGGCTGGGTCAGCAAAGGTCGTAGGTGCGAGGCTTGGACCGCACCTGCGGAGTCGCAGGTGCGGAAGAGGGGGACCTGGCCAAGGAGCGCAGGTGCGGACGCCCGACCGCGCCTGCGAGCCCGCAGGTGCGAGAATAGGGCCGCAGATGCGGAAGTACGGACTTAAGTCATTTTTTCAGGTGCAAATGTGGGACGCAGGTGCGAGTCCGCAGGTGCGAGAAAAGGACCGCAGGTGCGGTCATCGCTAGGCAGAACCTATAAAAAGAACCCTTAGCGAATTTTGGCCATTCTTTCACCATTTTTATTTAGGTTTGAAGCTTTTGAAGGGTTTTTGAATAGGGAAATCGATAGTTCTCCATTGAGGTAAGGATTTTGGACTTAAAACTCGTTTATATGTGATTAAAAGTCGGATTAGTGGTGGAACTTTAGGGAAAACAATGCTTAAATAGGTAATCGGGGCTTGGGATTTAGAGACCTTAAAATGGGAGTTTGAGGGGTCATTAGGACTCTGATTTTAGTGTCTTGGTATGTATAGACTCGTGGGAGGATGAGGAATGTTGTGGTGTAAATCTCATCGAGTTCCCAGATGTGGGCCCGGGGGTCGGGTTTGACCAATTTCGGGATTTTTGAGTACTTTTGCTAAATTCGATTAGGGTTCGTTCCTTGGCATATTATAATGATATACATCTGATTTTTGGTAGATTTGGAGCACTCGGAGGCCGAATTTAGAGGCAAAGGCACTGCGGAATAGTATTTTAGCCGGTTTTGAGGTAAGTAACGTTTCCAAACTTGGTTCTGAGGGTTCGAAACCCCGAGCTAAATATTTTATGACTATAATCGAGGTGACACGCATGCCAAGTGACGGGCGTGCGGGCGTGCGGGCGTGCACTCTGTATTTGTGGCCTAGCTTATCCCATGGCACCGCTTAGTGATTATTCCCTGATGATATACGTGTTTTTGTTAATGTGGTATTTGTGAACCTGTTAGGAATCATGTTAAGTATAAATGCTAGGATTCATGCCGAAAATGCTGAGACCCGAGTGGTCGTATATTACTGTCTCAATTTGTGATTATTTGATTTCATATACTCAGTCTTGTTATAACATATCACTTCATAGCTCAGTCTCAGTATTGTTAATTATATGCATACTTATCATTGTTTCGGGCTGATGGATGCATCTGTGATCCATGTGAGTGAGATTGAAGAGTAATGACTGAGTGAGGCCGAGAGCCTGTTATTGAGACAGTTATGAGATCGGATTGTACACCGCAGCGATACTTAAATCATGCCTTCATTGGCTTAATACAGCGATTGGGCCACTAGGGCCCCTCCGGAGTCTTTACACCCCTAGTGAGCGCATATTGAAGGATGGATTTTTCCTGGGCATGGATCGTGTCCGAAGTGGATGTTATGTGAGGGATGGATCGTCCCTAGACATGGATCTTGTTCGATTGTTGTATTCCGGAGATGGACTTTCTCCACGGGGCTGGATTGGCCTTTTTCCTCAGTACGGAGTGACTACGGTCACCAAAGATTATGTACATTCCGGGATGGACTTTTCCCTAGGCCTGAGAGCCATATACGGTACTGAGTGAACTGCTGTGTGAGAGTTGTGAGCACTATGTGCATATCCACACTGGTTTCATACATATATTTTTATGATGGCATGTAGAGTATACTGGCATACTTGGCATATTTACTCATTCTGATAAACTGTTAGCATGTCTAATTTATGTATATTGTTTGGTGTAATTTCTGAGGTTTTGTTTGTCACTACCTCTCAGCCCATAGTTTGGGTTCGTTACTTCTAAGTTGGTGTACTCACGTTACCCCCTGCACCTTGTGTGCAGATCCAGGTACACCGGGACCCGGTAGTGGATATTGAGCAGCTGCAGAGTTTTCATCGGAGTTGTCGAGGTAGCAACTAGCGATCACGACCTCGTCTTCTCTTCCTTATTTCACCTGTTGCACTTATTTTGAGACTATGTTGTCTATTTCTTCATTTCTCTATTTTATGATATAGCAGCTCATGACTGAGTGACACCGGATCCGGGGTTGGGAATTTTAAATTTTTGTTTCAAATATTGTTTTTAAACTTCAGACTCTTAGTATTATCAATAATTTCGTTTAAAATTGTATTTTTACTGGAAACTGAGTTTAGCTTAGAAACAAAGGGGCGGCTTGCCTGGTTCCACGACAGGCGCTATCATGACCCCGAAATCGGGTCGTGACACAAGTACAATACTAGATACAAGCTTAGGTATAGTGGAGCCAATCTTATCGTCATGGAATATTTTCAAAAAGGCATCCGGCGGTTCTTCCAAAAGAGACAGAGGTCTATTGTTTGCTTACTTGGATCCCTGGGTGGCCAAAAAGTGAGCAACCTTGTTTCCTTCCCTGAAGTTATGCCGGATCGACGGATTCTCTAGTTTCTTCAGTAGTGACCTGCACTCAGTAAGCAAGTTATAATACATCGAACAAGTATCTCCATCAAGTAGGCGAATGATATCCGTAGTGTTAGTTTAAATTTCTAAATTTAAAAAGTTTCTTTCACAGACTAATTGTAGCCCAGTCTTGAGAGCTAGTAGCTCCATGTAAGCAGGGTTATAGGCAACGACTGAGGTGCAAAACTCCAAAATCCAGTCCCCATGATTATTTCTAAAGATTCCGCCAATGCCTCTTTTCTTATATTTACCTTTGAAGGCACCATCAATGTTGAGCTTAAGGGAAAAAGTTTTGGGCGGGAGCCACTTTATTGAGATGGTTGTAGTAGGATGGGTGTAGCTAGGGGAATTTGTACAATATTTGAATTATTTGCAGCGTATGATAATCATATCTAGCGACAATTGGCTACAAAGATTGTTAAACAAGTTGTTATTTCTATTGAGCCAAAGGTGCCAAATAGCGAATGGAAAGAATTCTTCTCATAGGGCACCCAGTTGATCCGACATTATGTTAGTGTCTTTTAATTTGGTGAGCTAATACTCAAAATTTTGATTAAGGGGAAGAAAATTTAGGTGCGAATCGCTCCAAAATTTCATGGCTATAGGGCATTCAATGAAAACGTGGGTAATTGTCTCCTCTGCCCCTTTGCATATAGAGCATGTAATGTCAATGTTAAGATCAATTTGATGAAGGTAATTTTTTGTAGGAAGTCGGCTATGGGAGCATTTCCAAAGAAGGTATTTAATCTTATGGAGAATGTTTAGCTTCCAAACCCAATAGAACTTATAGTTAGTAGGTGTTGGCGCGGAGAGAAGCTTATAGGTAGAGCTCGTGGAAACTATACCGTTTGAGGTATGGGCCCAAGTAGGGATGTCTCTAGTGTTGTTGATGGTGGCGTAGTTGATGGAAAAATTATGTTCCTTATATCTGTAGGAAGAACAAAGGACAATTTGGAGGGCCCCAATTGTCATAAATCCAAAGATCCTTGACTTTGAGGGTTTGATCAAATTGGTTTAGTGGCCCTTGAATAAGAGTATTTAAGGGTGGGAGACCAGGTATCCATATGGAGAACCAGCAACTAATATTCCCTGGACCAATTATCCATTCAAGACCCTTATTGCAGATTTTCCAACCTGTCAGAATGTTATTCCAAATGAAAGAGTGGGAGGTGGGGTTTCTCTTATGGTTGTATTTTCTAATTAGTGTTTGGGCCCATATAAAATTTGGGTTGGTGAAGAGTCTCCAAGAAAGATTGGCAAGTGAGACTATATTTTTTTCAGCTGCTTTTCTAATTCCTAGGCCCCATCATGCTTAGGCTGAGTGACAGTGGACCATTTGATGTAGTGAATTTTCTTTTTCAGAGTGGTAATGCCCCCAATAAAATCTCTTTGAATTTTGTCAATTTTCTTGAGTGTGGAGGAGGGGAGTAGGAGATATTGCTTTGCATGGTTTGGGATAGGGTTGTTCTCCTTGCGATTGAGAGAAATTTTGTTTTCCAACTAGCAAGCTCAGAGTTCATGTTGTCAATGATGTAGCGTAAGTCAGAGGCCTTAAGGTTACATGTGAGAATAGGGAATCCCAAGTATTTACCAAAACTATCACTAATTCTAATGTTAAGAATATTGGCGAGACGAGTTTTGGTTTGTGTGTCATAGTTTTGAGAGAAGATGATTTTTGATTTGGTATTGTTGATATTTTGACCAGAAATTTGAGAGAAGAAACGAAGGTAGCGCTTTATTGTGTGGATTTACTTTAAGTTGGCATTAGCTTAAAGAGTTAAGTCATCCGTATAGAATATATGTGAGAGAGATAGACCAGTGGGGTTGAGCTTGATTGGATCCCAGAGTCCAATATTAACATGGTGGTTAATGTATTTGGATAGTAATTCCATACAAAGATTAAAAAGGTATGGTGACATTGGGTTGCCTTGTCGCATACCTCTTGATGGATGGAAAAAAATTATTTTGGACCCGTTAACCAGGATAGAAATTCTAGATGTACTGATGCAGCTCGTAATAAGCTTAGTGATTCGTGGGGGGAATTTAAAGAAGAGTAAGGCGCATTAAATGAAATACCATTCAAGTCTATCAAAAGTCTTTTCCAGGTCGATTTTTAGTAGGACCTTTCCTTGGCGACCTTTAATATTTTGAAAATGGTTAATGATCTCTTGAATAATAATAGCGTTGTCACTAGTTCTTCTACCTTTGAGAAAACTAGTTTGGCAAGGGCCAATCAGTTTGTCAAGGTCGGGCTTGATTCTGTTGACAATAATTTTAGTAATAACCTTGTAAACAGTGTTACAAAGACCTATGGGACGAAAGTTATTGAGTTTATTCGCATTGTGAAATTTTGGGATGAGACAGATATAGGTAGAGTTAAGAGCTTTAGGAATTGAGAGATTCTTGAAAATATTATGGCAAAATATTAAGATAGAATTTCTAACTATATGCCAATACTTTTGGTAAAAAAAAGGGTGGATACCATCAGGGCCCGGGGCCTTAAAGGGTTTAAAGGTAATCATAGTACGGGAAACTTCATAATCTTTTAGTGGGCAGTCCAGTTAAGAGAGAACTAAGTTTTCGCAGCTAGTTTGAGAATTACAGATATTTTCCAGGGGTGTTTCTATATGGTCAGTTTGAAAAGCTTTTTGGAAATATTGAGCGGTGTGATTGAGAATTTGTGCTGGATCATTGATCCAATTACCATCACTATCTTTGAAAAAGGAAATATTATTCTTTCTTCTACGATTTACAACACTTAGGTGGAAGAATTTTGTATTTGCGTCCCCATCGTTGAGCCAATTTAAATGGAAACGAATTTTCCAATAATCTTCCTCTATTTTCAAGATATTGTTATAATCAGATATAAGATCATTTTCTAGAAGATGTAGAAATTGGCTAGTGGGATAATTTGGAGAGGATTGGATACCATGGAGTCTCGCAAGGATTCTATTTTTTTTCTATTAGTATTACCAAAGGTGCCCTTTTCCGGTGCATAAACTTGTGTTGGAATTAATCAGTGGCTTCAAGAAGTTGTCTCTCATGCCAAGAGTCTTTGATAATAGTGTCAAATTCATCGTGATAGCACCAAAAGGTTTCAAGCTTAAAGATTTCCTACTAAGGGGAGGGCCAAACCTTTTGAATGGGAGAAGTATAGGGGTATGATCTTAGTGAGTTTGAGGTAAATGGGTGATAGAAGTATCAGGATATTGGTTGATCCACATGGTGTTGGAAAGACATATGTCTAGTCATTCTAGGATTAAACCATTGGAGTTTATTTTACGGTTAGTCCAGGTATATTTTGCACCCTTAAAGCCTAGGTCTATTAAATTTCAATAATTCACACATGACCAAAAATGTGAGGAGCGTTGAGTATTAATAGGTCTACCATCCCATTTTTCATTCTGGGAGAGAATTTCGCTATGGCGCAAAGGCGATTCCAAAGATTACTACACAGATTAAGAGAGGTACTAGCATATAAAATACTAATAAGACTAGGGGGGTGGATAGGAGTGTACCACCCCGTAAATTCAGCTTAGGTATGAATGTATTAAATGATCAGTAAGGTTATATTTTGGACATGTGAAGTTCTATTGGTATGAGTATGTGTGCAAATAGTTCTTTTAGAATCAAGACGAGGAGTGAGGTATACAAGATTCGATAAAATCTACGAAGTTTACAAAAGGTCAGTCTAGCAGGAGGTTTAGTGAAAAACTAGAAAGATATTTGGGAAAACTCAAAACATGAAAGTTGTAGGCCTTTTAAATAGATTTCCAACGATATATTGTGGATCCCAGATGGATCTTTGTGTAAAAAGTTATATGCGTTTTATAGAATAGTGTGCAATATCCGCGCCCAGTGCATGCCCCGACCGCGGCTGCGCACATGCGGCAGTGTTCCTGCCATTTTCCGCGGTCAGGTGTGCGGTCAGGCCTACAGGTGCACGGGAGTGCACTTGGGGATTCATTTTTAAAGCCTTATTTCATCCCCCACAACCCCAAAACATAAAAACTTGCTCTAGAAAGGGGAGCTCTCAAAAACCAACTCCTTAAGGGTCCCTCCACCACCCAAGGTAAGTTCTAATGGTGATTCTAAGTTAATTTTAATTTCCCAATATCTTATTAACATGGGTAAACCCCCCATATCATTAGATATTCGATCGGGAGAACATTATTGAGAGAAGGTGTCACACCTCCTTTTTCACAACTCCGGATTAATGAAGGGTAATAAGAGAATTTTTCCACTTTAAGTGACATTATTCGAATTTTGGGATTTATTTATTTATTTCAGAGTCGCCACCTGGATTTTTGACGATGCTCCGGGACACCGTGTTATTTAAAAATCCCAAACCGAGGAAATTTTGACTCTGTTTTAATTTGTCTGCGACCAGAAATCCGAGTAAGGAATTCTGTTAACCCGGGAGAAGGTGTTAGGCATTCGCGAGTTCCGTGGTTCTAGCACGGTCGCTTAACTATTAATATTTGGCCTAGTTATCTGATTATTTACATGTTTTAAACCTATTGTGCTTTTTAGTCTTTTTTATTTTTTAGCCGCTTTTATGGATTTATCTTGAAACAAGTCACGATGGCGTGCACTTGTTTGTTTTTGGACACATTATTACTGCGCCACATGAAATGCACCCGCAATTACAACATGTGATTTTTATTAAAATTTGAAGTTGAAGACGGGGACATGAGTTGTCGCACCCGAGTGTAGATTACGTAGTCAAGACTATGGTCATGACAGTTTTAAAGTGCCTATTTGAGGCGATGTTTGATTATTCTTTAGGTTTTTCTATTTGAAATAACATTTTAGTTTTAAAATCAATTAGGACGTTTATATATTGAGATTGTACAAAAAGGGAGGGCTTTTGGACAATAATCAAACCGTTACAATAATTACTAAAATGAGGAGCCGACCTAGTTCCATGAAATGAAAAGGGCATAAACTGAATATGAATTTAGTTCAGTCCCTTCTTTACAACTAGTACAAAAAAAAGAAGAAAACTAGTTTATTACATTCTCGTTTTCTACTGTACATTTCCAATAATAATAAAAAATAACAAACAAGAGAATAATGCAAATCCGATGTTGCTCCTGTGCGAGCCAGCATCCCCTTCACGTCCTCAACTTGTATTTCCAAAGAGCTTTGGTCACTTTAGGCATTTCCTAAGGAGTGAATCTGACCATTTATAAGTTCAGATCCCCTTCCTTGATGCCTTCTCACCAGCTTTAACTCTTTACATAACAACCTAACCGTTAAGTATATGTGCATTTATTAAGGGGTGAATCTGACTATTGGGAAGTCAGATCCATCTACCCTAATGCAGATTGTTTCTTAATATGAAACTGTGAGTATTAACAACACACTTATGCGTATATAATCTGAAACAAACAACAGATGCCAGCAAAAGGAATTTTAACATCAAGACAACACTCATCACACCCATGAACTAATTATCATGCCAATAAACATCTAAATTATCACATTTTTAGGTTTTCATACAAAACAGAAGAAAGAACTTTAGTAAAAAAAAATACCAGTTTTACACAGCAAGTAGAGGATAAAGGTTCAAGTCCAAAAATTTCATTAAACAAATGAACTATTACATACCTTTCAGAGAGAAATATAACAAAAGGAACCTGACCAAATAAAGGTCAGGCAGAGATGGAAATCAGCAAGAAGAAGAAAACCCGGCAGCAACAAACAACACCCACGAACAGCAAGAAACCCACAGTAAAGAAATCCAGAAAAAGGATTATTTTGAATACCAATGATTGAATAAAGACAGCAACAAAATCAGGTCTTTAGGAAAGAAAACCACAGCTACAAGATAGACTAAGTTCAGATTGTTTTTACACTCCTACTGCAGTCCATTTTGTTTCCGCTTTTTCAGAGGTGAAAAATGATGTCCAAGTGTGTGTAGCAATTTTTGGTAAAATATATGCAGAGAACTTTCTCAAAAAAAGCTATCTGTATTTCCAGATCTTTCAATAGTAAAAAAAAATTGTCTTTTTTTCGGTAGTCACAAAAAAAAAGTCCTCCGGTAAAAAGTGTGTGTATATATAGGGGCATTTGGGATAGGATATGGTCAGCATATTCCTTATCCAATAAAAGCTGAAAATAATACCAATGCAGATGTCACCCTTATCCTTTGGGACAGCTGCCCTCATTCTAGGAGATTCCCATCCCTTAAAATTACTTTTTTACCCCCCAAAAATCTGATTTCCTGATTCTGGAAGGTTCTTGGGTTGTTACACCCAAGATTTCTTTAACTAAAAATCCTAAAATACCCCATAAAATCCCTAGAATTACCCTTAGGTAACTAGGGTTAGGCTTCCCTGGGTTATTGTTTAATTATAGTTAACTAACACTAGTTAGGTCCCTTTGGGTGACAACTAGTTGTTCTTAACTAAGGTTGAGTTAATTAATTGAAGATTAGTTGATTAAATGCCTAGATTTGGCTTTCATACTACTTACTATGTTTAAGTCATTTAATCAACAGTTTAATTAAACTTAATGGAGGTTAGTCAACTCAGTTCTCATAACTTAGGTTAAATGAATCTGTTTTAGTCCATTAACCTCAAACTAATTATTTTAAACAGATTTTATTTTTAGTTAAATACTTAAGAAGCTACCTAAGTTAATTTCTAGATTGAAGAAGTTGGAATCATTTAAATGTGAGACTAAGTGAATCAATTATTCTGAAGCTTAGTTAACTCAAATGCACAATTGAACCTAACTAGTTGTCTTAGATCAATTAAAAGAAATAATTAAGTTGTTAGACCTAACTAATTAGGGTGCTTAATCCCTACTGATTTAAAACTGGTTTAAGAAGTTGATTAGGTGTTGGCTAATTATTAAGCCTTGGTTAAATGATTTGTTCTAGTTAATTAGTCCTAAACTAATTACCTTAGGCAGATCTTAGGACTTAATTTGTTTTTTAAGAGACTATTAGACTAGGTTAATCTATTATACAAATGATCATGGGTGAATTTTATTGTTAACTAAGTTAGTTTTGATAAGTCTAGGTTAAACCCTGACCATAATTGGTTGATTAGTTCAGGTTAATTAATTACTTTAGATTAATTAGGTTGAACTTCTCAGACTTAGTCAATTGTATTATTACTTAGTTCAAATGTACACTTAATTAATCGCACATAAGTGTCTCTTCATTACCTAATTAAACTATTACTTGATTGATTAAAATCGTATAGGCTTGCCTATCAAACAAAACTAACAATTCAATTAAAACAAACATCATGTTACTTAAACAGAAAGGTTCATGAACTCCTAAACCAGATTAGTACTCAATCCTTAAAGCGAGAAACTTAATAGTTGAGGGAAAATGGGGAAAGAAGGGGGAAAACAGTCTGGGAGGAAATAATAATCCCCAACCAGTGAACAATTTAGACAATAAGGTACATATCAGGTACGCATGCATATTTAGAACTAAAACGGCCAAGAAAGAAGATATTCAACAAAAAACCAAACTCGAACCAACGATTTCAAGCTAATCGGCTAAAAATAGCATAAATCTGAAATGACGCATGCATTTTAAAGATCCAAACTAAATCAAGAACAAACAAATGCTATATGAGAACAATACAACATAAACACGTATCAAACAGTGAGGCATGCGATTTCATTTTTTTTTCTAAAAATGAAGAAATATCAGAAAAGAAGAGATAAGGGGGGAAGGGATACCCGCGGGGTGCTGACAGACTCCGGCAAGGTTTGGAAATGATCCAAACCCACATAAATCAACAGCTCTCATCAAGAGCTGTTGAATCATGTGGCTTTGAACCATTGATTGTTCCGAATCGGCTTGGTAATAGGAAACTAGGTTTTCTGCCTTTCTTAGATCTGAAATCGATGGGACTCGGGTGGGTTTTTAGGGAAACTGATGGTGGGATTGGGTTAAGGGTGAGGAGAGGATCGGAGGGTGAAAGTTTGGGGTGGTTCGGAGGTCGTCCGCCACCGGTAGGCGATTTCCGGTGGGCGGAACACGGTAGGAATCCTAGGCGGCTAGGGTTTCTTTGGAGAGAAGAGAGAGAGAGAAAGAGACGGACGAAGGGGAGGGGGGTTTGGACTTTCTAAGTGAATGGGGGGGGTAGGGTTTAGTTTGGACATTTATATAGTTAGGGATTGGGTAGTTCTCAGCCGTTGGATCTGGAAAGATCAACGGCTGAGATTTAGCACCTCTTAAACGGTGTCGTTTTGGCTATTGGGTTTGGGCAGGCCGGGTAAGGGGTTTGGGCTAGAGTGTATTGTGTATAGAGAAGGGGTTTGGGCCTGGGTAGTTTTGGCCCAGGTCCGATTTTAATCCCCTTTAATTAACTAAACCAATTAAATTCAAATCTAATTTAATCCAACAAATGTTAGCAATTAATTTTAACCTTATTTTTCATCTGTTTACAAACAATTATATATTCCTAATTACATCTATGATTTACCGAATAAAAATGATTATTTTTTAGTAATTAGTTATTGAAAACTACATTACGTTAAATACTCGTTATTCGTCTATTGTTTAATAACTTCATAATTCCTTGATAATAGTGATGCAAATTTTAATAATAAATTTTTTTTTAAAAGATGAGTTATGGATATGCCAAAAGATGTAAATAATTCACAATTAATTACTGAAAAATCAACAAAAATTCATAAAATCAATTGATTTATTGAGATTTTTATAGGACGATACGGTGAGTAAAAATCACATGCTCACAGAAGGAACCCTAGAACTCGAATTCAAGGGGATTGAACTTCAAAGAGATAATGTCTTCACTCTCTAATTGATTCTAGCATTGGTTTAATGATTATAGACCCTAGTTCATGAGATATGAGTTGATGGGTTTGATAGAAAAGCATGAACAGTTATAGGTTTAGTGTGTTGATTGTTGATTATTGGTTAAGGGTGTTGTTTACCTTATGGTGATAAAGAATAATGTTGATTATAACCATTTGAGAGTCTAGAATTTATCTAGGAGCAAGAGAATGGATTATTGGATGTAGAGACACCATTAATAAGGACTATGAAGCTTTATTCCTACCAAGTGTTTGATAAAATGCTTAAGTTACCAAAACATGAGTATCATAGCTAATATGGAATCCTTTTGACTTGTATTGCTATAGATTAAAGTTGAAAGAGTTCACAAACGTTGTATTACGCTCAAGAGCAGGAAGTTAATGTATGTGAGGCTAACTATTTACGTTTGGGAATGTCTATGATTCTCCCTACGCCCCATTAACTATGACAATTACTAGTTTCCTCATAAAGTAATTGTGCCTAAGTTCAATGAATAGTCGTAGAACTTCTATTCTCTAGATGTCATAGTTTCATAGTCATTTAATATTCTATGAGTTTCAGTTATGACAAATCAACTTATTATGAATACACATATCAGTCTAGTCCTATTCATTATTCCGGTATCATGTAACTCAATATGATTTAGTATTTCGGTATGATGTATTGCAGTATGACTCTCAGTTCCTGATTCTAAGTTCCTAAATGTTGAACACCTGTATTTAGGCTCGAGGTCGTAGTTTATGCTTTATGCATTTTGGGCATGAGGTCGCAGTTATGTATACGTATACTTGGGCCCGAGGCCGCAATTTGTGCATATATATATATATATATGTAGGGCCTGAGGCCGCAGTTTGTTTATTCAGATAAACAATTGGTTCATCATTCAGAAGAAGGAGTATTCATAACCTTACTTCCTTTGTTCAATTCAGTTATCAGTTATCAACTATCAGTTATCATTTTAGTTTCAGTTTCAATAGTTATCATTTATCAGTTCTCAATCATCAGCTTAGTTTCAGTTTCAGTATTTATAATTCTTTCTTTCAGTTGGTTTACATATCAGTGCAATTCAAATGTACTGACGTCCCTTTTTGCCCGGGGGCTTGCATCTCAAGATGCAGGTAATGATTTACAGGTTGACGATTCAAAGCGCTAGGATTCTCGTACCAGTTATTTGGTGATCCCCAGTTCTTTCGGGGCATTATCATTACCTTACAGTCTTAAGTATTTTCAGACTGTCAGTGTTTTTAGTGTTTCATTAGAGGATTCATAGACTATAGTAATAGTTAGACAGAGTCACAGGCATTTAAGGTTAAGCAATGTTGGTACATATATGTTTCAGTCTTATATTAGTGTTTCCGCAATTGATTTATATCATCAAGACTTTCAGTATATCAACATATGTTAGTTCATCTTCCACATTCAGTATGTTATGTTATCACATGTTGATTTAGCCAGCCAGTTGGTTCGCTCAGTCACATGTATTCAGGCACCGAGTGCCGTATAACGTCTAGGCCCAGGTTCGGGGCGTGACAAGGAGATACATGAAGCATTGTATGGATTTCTTGGTGGGATCTGCTTACGAGATTCAGAGTAACTAAATTTCCAAACCAAAGGACAATTATCCCTCCAACATAAGCTACTGCTGGAACCTCCAGCATATCAGAAAAATGAAACCCATTCGGAGAGAGGTATGATCCGACATTTTGGTTTCCAATAATGCAAGCATGACATGGTTATAAGTGTTAAGCAATTCCCTAAAATTTCTTTTAAACTCATCATTGTTTGCACCTCGAATTTTCCAAACTACAAGACTCATTGATCTATTCATTAGGAGATTATTGTTGTTGAGATTATTGTTCCCTAGCCCCTCGTGTAGGAGATGAGTGAATTTCCTCAGAGATGGGCTCAATACTATTACAATGTTCCCTGCTGCTTCTAGGATTGGAGGGAGGATGTAGATGGAGCATTTGTAAAGGCTACTGGACACTTGAGTATGTACTTCTTGTCCTCTATCTCTTGGAATAACATGAGAGATGCTTCTTTGATGCTTGAAATTTCGGTGAACGATCCTCTGAACTGTGGAATGATTATTTCCTATACCATCTCTTCTGGTATCTCTTAGTTATCTTGTCCTTGCTCGTTAGGAGGGTGTTGCTGGTTGTGGATGTCTAGTGGGATCAGGTTGTGTTGTGGGATTGGTTTCCATGGGTAAAAAATGGGGTGGTCCGTCACTTGATTGACCAGAGTGAAGAATGGGAGTGAATATAGTAACTTCATGTTGTTGAGGGGTCGAAGTGATGCGTGAGGTTCCAATATGCTTGCATGTTGTGGAATACGACATGAGCTAGAGTTGGGGCTAATGGATCTAGAACGTTGGCTAGCCACATGTGATTTATGTAATTCCCCATTTCTAGGGCCATTCCCTCCGAGATAAGTTGTGCTAGGAAGTTCAGATTCTGTAGAACAATTCATACTTCCTGACCATTGATGATCATCGGGAAAAAAGCTGCATGGCCTTGTAATCCCTGTTATATCCAAATTTGTAGATCTTGGTTGGGAATAGGTGATGGTGACACAAAGGTTGGAGGGTGGAAGGGAATATATGGTGGAAAAGGTGGGAAGTGCGCCATTGATTTCCTTAGCAGAAATTGTGAAAATATTTTTGCCTTGATGAGAGAGGTATGGACGTTCATTTTGCTCCAAGAGGGAAGATATAAATGGTGTGGTTGAGTGCATATTTGGTGTTAATGATTGAAAACCTAAAAGGGAAGATTTTGCATGCATGGGAGAGAGTGGGAAGTGGATTATCTATGATTGGAGGGATTGTTGTCATCGACACTTGGCTAATGTCTTTTGCCATGTGTTATTGTATTTTTTGGGCTTTAGAGGAAGAAGTGGCAGTATGCGTGTAATTTGGGTGATTAGTCGGTGATGAGTTGGCAAGTAGATTAGGATTTAAGTAGTTGCATGAATTTGGGTTGCTACGTGTACCTTCATGACTGGCTATTCTAGTGAGGGTTAGAGAATGCTTAGGAGTTATCGAAATGAGGGTTTTGTCACTGACATAGTTCATTTTTTTTTTCTAGTGATGGATGTAGATTCCTGAATTAACAGAGAATCAAATTTATTTGAATGTACTTAATATAAAACAAAAAGAGAGAAGAATATATGATGTTCCTATAGGGATTCTGTTTTGCGAAATTCTTTTATCACTACTATTATGTAAATTAGATTGTCCAATTTGTCCAAAAAAATAATGTCATAAATAGTCACTCAATTTTGGGTTAAAAAAAATGCTAAGAAATCTTAAATCTAATTTTAGCGATTGATTAACTTATTTTCGAAATAAAAAAGGTGACATGCTGGCATAAAGTAATTGAGAAAACAACGATAGAAAAAAAAGGAAAATAAAATTTCACTTTCACTTCCAACGGTAATTAAGCCAAAGGGATGGAGGACTATGAGTATACTGGAATAGAAGAAAGAAGAATGTAAAGAATTTGAAGAATTCAAAGACTACAATTCAAAATTATGGGTTGTTAATCTAGAAATAAATGAAAAGTTCTACATCCCTTATTGGATTGATATATCAACTTTATAGTTTATTGATTTTAATTATATTAACTAACTATAGTTTAAAGCTTTGGTGTAAAGCTTGTTGTACTAGGTTCATTGTTTCTTGTTAGTTTTATTATTAGAATGTTATTAAATTTAAAAAATTTCAATTACAATATTAAGATTAATTTGTAAATTTGAGAAATCATTAGTTCATTGGATTATACGAACATTTAAGAAGCTATTCAAATTTAATTAGTATAGTTAAAGACTTATATTATTAAGAAAAAGAAGGACGGTACAAAAGAACATTGGGTGGATACGCGTGCGTCAGACACATATGTAAAATACTAACTTCCTAATTATTTATGATTTATTAATATTAGTTTGTTTACATAATATTTATGTTTTCATTTCAGGAAGATTATCATAAAAGGATGGAAGAATGGAAACAAACTCATCCTCCTTCAACTCAACCAACACCTGATGATATGACTTTATTGTGGACAGAGGCAGCGAGTGGAGTAAACAAAGGCAGAGTCTACGGACTTGGAGTAAGTCGACCTACAGTTCATCCAAACCCACTCTTAGCCAATTCTTTTTCTTCTCAAAATCAAGAACAAATGAATGATATGAGAAAAAAAATTCGTGATTTGAAGCAACAGTTGGACTCCCAATTAGGAATATTTGTTAAGATGCAGAAATTCATGAGAAAACATGGGCATGATCTATCTGATGATGAGGATGAACAAACTGAATCTGATTTGTAGTAGTTTAGGTATAGGATTTTGGTTGATTAGTAAACTTGATTATGAGAGACAACTTTATGTTTGTTTTTAAACTTTAATGTGGGCTACTATTTGAACGTCTTTATGCCAAAATTATTAAGTTTAATGAATTTGTTGATTTAGATTGTGTTAATGGTTGGATTTATTGATTTATATGTTATATTTGTTGATTGGTTGTTGGCGTTATTGTATTATAATTGTTTGACAGGTGGTGTAGCTCCAAATTGAGCAGAATTCTACCCAGTTTTACAAAAAATTTCGACTGATTTTCGACGAAAACGGCCGGACAGCTGCCTAGTTTTTTTCAACAATACCCAGATTTCCAATCGAACCGGTCGAAAATGACAAAAAAATAATTAATTTTTAGCAGTTTTCGACGGATTCTGTCGAAAATTAAAGAAAATTTATTTTTTAATTATTAATTTCCGACTGATTCGGTCGAAAATTATATATTTTTATTATTTAATTTTAAATAAATATTTATTTTTATTTTTATTATTACGGCTGATTCGGTCGGTAAAATTCCACCACTTTGATCGAAAATTTGAAAATAGTTTGGTCGTCTGACCTTTTGAACGTTCAGAATATTTTGGTTGGAAATCACCGACGGATTCGTTCGGAAATTGCTTTCCGACCGACCAATTTTGATTGAAAAGTAGTCGGAAGTTCGTAATTTTCGACCATTTTGACGGTCAGAATTCAAGCTATTTTCTAGTAGTGCTTTGTCTATAACAATAATTTCTTTTCAATCTCAAGCAAATTATGATCTATATGAATCCCCAGTGATCATGTTAGTCATTTCAAATCATCTCTAAGATCAATATCCCTTAAATTAGTGTTTTTTTTAGATTATAGAAAAAAGATTCTGACTAGCAATCATGCTAAAATAAGCATAGAAGGCGCAAATGAATGTGACTTTATTTTTTGAACAATTAGTGGATATTCTTTGTAAACCAAAATATAGGGAGAATTAAAAAATAGCCAGATTTACGAGTGGTCATTCAAAAATAGCCACAGTTTCAAAAGTAATCGAAATCTAACCACTTTTCATGTGAAAATAAATCTAAACGAAAATACTGCTCAAAATTCGGAAAATACTCCAATATAATACACTGGAACTCCAGTATAATATACTGGAGTTCCAGCAAAGTATATCGGTCCAGCATAATATGCTGGAAGTTCATACACAGGTGCTCGAATCTCCAGTATATTATGCTGGAACTTTTCGCGTGTTGGAGTTCCAACATAATATGCTGAAAGTTCATACATAGGTGCACCAAACTCCAGTATATTATGCTGGACCGGTCTCTGTTGCAATAAAATAGTAGCTATTTTTCAATAAATTGACAAACACTGGCTATTTTTGAATGGCTAGTCCGAAAACTGGCTAGCCTGTACTATTTTTACAAATATAGTGTAGCTTATGTGCTGGGCCTCAGACCCGTCTGTTCCGGACCCTGCCCGTTATTATTGAGGGTTTAGGATTTTACTCCATTTTCGGCAAAAACCCTTCACATCTTCTCTTCAGTTCCAATTTCCAAAAAGACCCAAAATCTCGCAGTGAAAACCAAAAGAATGGGTAGCAGCCAAGCTGCAGTGTCATTCCTCACGAACGTTGCACGCGCCGCCTTCGGTCTAGGCATCAGCGCCACGGTTCTCAACTCCTCCCTCTACACCGTCGACGGTGGACAACGCGCCGTCCTCTTCGACAGATTCCGTGGAGTCATCGACGATACCGTCGGCGAAGGAACTCATTTCCTCGTCCCATGGCTTCAAAAGCCTTTCATCTTCGATATCCGTACTAGGCCCCACACATTTTCCTCCGTTTCAGGGACAAAGGATCTCCAGATGGTCCACCTCACCCTCCGGGTCCTCTCACGCCCCGAAGTTGCACGCCTTCCCGCCATTTTCAAAACCCTAGGTCTCGAGTACGACGAAAAGGTCCTCCCTTCGATCGGCAATGAGGTTCTAAAAGCCGTCGTAGCTCAATTCAACGCGGATCAGTTACTGACGGAGCGTCCACAAGTATCAGCTTTAGTTCGCGAGAGCTTGATCCGACGTGCTAAGGATTTCAACATCGTGCTCGATGACGTGGCAATTACACACTTGTCATACGGTGCGGAGTTCTCTAAAGCTGTGGAGCAGAAGCAGGTGGCTCAGCAGGAAGCGGAGCGGTCCAAGTTTGTTGTGATGAAGGCTGAGCAAGAGAGGAGGGCAGCGATTATTAGGGCTGAAGGAGAGAGCGAGTCGGCTAAGTTGATTTCTGATGCTACTGCAGCTGCTGGTATGGGATTAATTGAGCTCAGGAGAATCGAGGCGTCTAGGGAGGTTGCTGCTACCATGGCTAAGACTCCGAACGTTGCTTACTTGCCTAAGCAAGGCAACATGCTACTCGGTCTCAATGCCCAACGTTGAGTAGGTAATTAACTAGGTTTTGTTACTTGTTTTATGTTGTGTTATGTGAAGTTAATATCCTACAATTTAGTTTGCTTTGATAGTTACAGTTAAAACGTGCTGAATCAGGAGGAATAAACAAGGACATTTCTCTTTCAGAAAGCTGCAAAATTGTGCCTTTTGTTTCATCTATTGTATGGTAATGTTGGGGTATTTACTTTTGAATTCAAATTCTGAGGTTGTTATCATTTTCCAGTTCCATCTATTTTGCGAAGGCTTAAAATTTCAGATGTCTCTGTTTCTTTTGTTATATGCCTAGCTTCTACTGCTGCTATGCAGTAATTTGGTGCTTCTACATATTGGTACATTAAGCTTGTCTGGATTTTTGATCTTTAAAATGCTTATTAAATATAGCTGAGTTTGCGATCAATTAGAGCTGCGATGGTTGTAGATTCAGCAGTCCTGAAAAGAGCATGAAAGATGGAGATTGTACTTATCTTCTTATGATATAAGGGATTATACTTCTAAAATAAGGTAGAAGCTAGCGCAATGATAAGGAAGGAATTTTAATGCTGATGTAACTAACTTCTTTATAAGCAAATCCTTGAGAATGTCTGTTAGCGAGAATTGCTATAGAATGAGAGTGAATGGATCATCTACATCAACGTGAGAGGATTCTGTCATTTGAGGCAGAGTATATTCATATTGTTCAATTTCGGAATAATTAAGTTAGTTCATGCCTTTTAATTACTAAGAGCAAAGCAATGGTTAACATGGGAATCGAGATGAATAATATCATGGTAGCCTTTGGAGAAGTAACACAAATTTGTTTTGCAATGGGTCCCAGCCTTACAAGTTGACTGCTTTATATACTTTACTCTGATTATGACTAACTAGCTCATTTTAGCTCTACGATGACTCTAATTTTTGTACAGGTAGTCCCTTCATGTGTTCTTCCGACTATGACCAAAGTAACAGCTTCATTTCAGCCTTGGGGTATAGTTCGTTTATATCCTTAGGATAGTTTCCTACCTTTTGTGCAAATTGATTAGGTTCATGTACTTTACTGACTATGGCATAGGTGAATGGCTAAATGAAAGGTGCTTCGGGATATATAAACCATTTTCATGTGGAGGGAAACAAAGTTGACTTTCACGGAAGAGAAATGGAGTGAATATGTAAGACCATTAGTTTCTCCCTTAGTCCATTGAGTGGTAAGGACTAATTATTAACAGCAAGCAAGGACTAATTTTAGTTGGGAACGTTGGAGTTTTTGCTCAATTTTTATCAGATTACAGCTTGTGTTTTTTTGTTTTTTCTTTGATGGGGTTGAAAAAGAATAGATACGATCTGCAGAATAATCCTTGAACGTACTCTTTTTTATGAGCAATTCTGTTGAGATATTTCTTTTATATTGCATTCAAAGTTTTATTTTTGCACTGGTAAATTGTGCAGATATACTAGTTGTAAGTTCCTCTAGGAGATATTGCTTCTGTTAGAACCAAATATATTTGGAAGAGGTTTAAGCTGTAGAAATGATCAAAGTATAGTTTTGCGGTTATGCTACAGCCGCGGTCTTTTGTCTTGTGTTAACTTGGCGGCTTCACCAAATACTTGTTATACAATGTCAGCTCAAACTTTCTTGTTTGAGGTATTCAATCACTCCTTAGGAGTTCAATCAGGTGAGGAAGTCACCTATCCAAGTGTTGATGCCTTCTACGTTAGTAGCTTTAGCTCTAATAGCAATGGGGGCAATTCCTTTTTTCTTTTAATAAGGAGGATAAGCTACAATATGCAAATATTGTTGCTTGTGATTTGCCTTGTGATTTCAATTGTTTCCTAGCATGGCGAGGATCTTTATGAGTGTTGTTTTTCTTTTTCCAGCACATTTTGGCGTTCTATTACACACCAGCGGTTTTTGCAAACTAGTTTAGGAGGTCACAACTCACAATTATATAGTGCCATCCATTTCCTTGTGTTTATCCATCAAGCTGAACGAACTTGACATGCTCTTTTAGTTTAGGGCTATGGAGATTACTTGCCTTTTACATTCTCACTATGGCAGAATCATGTGCTTCATAACTCGACTCTAAACCAAATTAAAAAATTTGGCAATAGGATGACAAATTTTCACTTTGTAAGGGTAGGTTCCATACTGGGAAGACGTATCTGCTCATTTCGCACCAATCAAAGCGGAACTTAATCACCAGGTAGAGTTGTATAAAGCCTGGATAAGGCTTGCTCTTTTTTGATATTGTTTGTAGTTTGCACTAACAGTACTCATGGAAGCAAGACAGGACACAGGTGTTTGTAGCTTTTATTTCCTTCTTCTGAAGTTGTAGTTTCTGCTAGTCAGGAGAAAAATACCCCATATGGAAACTGGGTGCGGAACCCAAGTAGGTTCTTTTTGCACAAGTAGAACGAAAATAGGTCCAAAAAAACA
>ML383780.1:3404-25504 GCA_005239525.1 Nicotiana knightiana
AAAAAAAATTCAAACCGACTATATTTCAGATTTTTGTATTTCTTACAACTCAATTGATAATACCGTTAAATCCCCGGCAACGGCGCCAAAATTTGATCGCGCTCAACTATGTCTAATAAAAGACTAAGCGGGCGTTGCAAATATAATCCGGGGTATTATGCCCAGAGTCGATCCCACAGGGAATTTACGTATCAAGCAAGCTGTTAAAATACTACTCAGCTGTCACCTGATGTTATTTAAATTACTAATACTAAAGATTAAAACTAAAGATTAACTATGCTAAGGTATAAACAATTGTAATAAAAATCTAAGGTTATGGTTTCCCCCGCTGGTGAACTTACTTCTCGGATACTTCGTATAGCTTGATTAATTGTCTCTATCAATCATGAACACTCTATCTACCATAAATCTCTCTCAAGTAATTATGATAATTTACTAGACGCACTCTCTCAAGTTACGCTAGCTAGATTGCATTACAGTTCACTTAGATTGCACCCGAAGTATCGTTATCTCTAATCCAACTTCTAAACCCTCGGTTATGACTTTCGTCTATACTCTGGGAGTGGTGTTGTTCAAACAATTACCTAAATATGCACTCTCTCTCAAGTAGATACATACTAAATAGGCACATCTAATTGATGGCCATTCAATTAACTACAACAAGAACGTAATTGAACAAATAGAGATGAACAATCAACCAAACTATATTAATATCATCATAAGTTTTTCCCCCAACGGGTTCCACCAAAACCCTAGATTAAGAAAATTAGCTACTCATATTCATAAGAATCAATTCTAAAATAACTTGCATAATTGAACTACAAAATAATAATTAAAAGCTATAAAAATCAATGTTTGCTTCACTGAGTAGTAATCCACAAGTTTTTCTTCACTTCAATGGCTTCATCCCTCTTCAAATTGTGTTTTTGGGTCTATTTATATGTTTGGGATAAACCCTAAACATGTAGGAGACTTCTATTCCAACCGGGAAACACTTAAATTCTTCAAAAACTCTGATTTAACCGGACCTCGGAACCCAGGCGTTTGGGCTCAAACTCCCCCTTAGCGCCAGGGAAGACCTGGCGTTAGGGGCCAAACGCCCCACTAATGCCAGGGTCAGCCTGGCTTTAGGGGCCAAACGCCCGGGTGTTTCCTTTCGACTCTTGAGCGTATTTTTGATGTATTTGCATCCATTTAGCTCGGCGTCCATCTCCAATTCACCTACACATGAAATAAACTCCATTATGCACATCAAAAATGTATTTTTATCATTAACGCACATAAAATGTAAGGCATATAACGTGTTAAACCATGAATTCTAGCCACGCATCACTTTGTATTATTGTCATTGTTGCTTTGTATTTGATGTGGTGATGTACGAGTTTTCTGTCGTGCTATAAATGTTGTCTTTGTTTGTTGCGTTGCATATTTAAATTGGGACTACAGACGTATTCCGGGAGATCCCCCTGTACTGCATATTTAAATTGGGACTACGGACGTATTCCGGGAGATCCCCCTCTACTACATATTTAAATTAGGACTACGAAAGTATTCCGGGAGATCCCCCTGTACTGCATAGTTAAATTGGGACTACGGACGTATTCCGGGAGATCCTCCTGTACTGCATATTTAAATTGGGACTACGGACGTATTCCAGGAGATCTCCTTGTACTGCATATTTAAATTGGGACTACGGACGTATTCCGGGAGATCCCCCTGTACTGCATATTTAAATTGGGACTATGGACGTATTCCAGGAGATCCTCTTGTACTGCATATTTATTTTGGGACTACGGACGTATTCCGGAAGATCCTCCAGCACTGCATATTATTTTGGGACTACGTACGTATTTCGGGAGATCCTCTGTATTGTATGATAAATTCAAAACTACAGGACAGGATCCCGGTAGATCTTATTAAAGAAACTATGTTTCAAAGACATTTATTTGGAAAGTCATTTATCTTGAATAAAACTATGTCTGAAGTATATTTCTTTGGAAAAGTATATTTGAAAATGTCACGACCCAACCTATGGGCCGCGACGGACACCCGGTACCTTACTCGACCGAGTACTAACGTAACATATCTTTCTTATCGTACTATCATGGGTAAATGGGCCAAAAGGCCCGTGATGAGATAACTGAAATAAAACATAAGGGAATGACATAGGACGACCTAACATGATATAGAAACTTATACATATGACATACGCGCCTATAAGGCTGACATGATCATTTGTAAACTCAAAACATAGGCCAACAAGGCCATACAAGTATCCATATACCTGACATTTGTCTACAAGCCTCTAAGAGTACATAAATAACATAAAGGTCGGGACAGGGCCTTGCCATACCAGTCAATACATGTCTTAATCATATTGACCAAATAGACAACTTTGGAGCAAGTGGAGTGCAACAACACCTTCCGCTGAGCCGATAGCCTACTAGGAGGACTATCAACCTGCCTATCGGGACCTGCGGGTATAAAATGCAGTGTCCTCAAGCAAAAGGGACGTCAGTACGAATAAAGTACTCAGTATGTAAGGCAGAATAGCATAACTAAGAACAATAATGTAAAGAAAGATATATGAGGTACAACCTGTAGAATCTGAGTACCTATGAGAGATAATGACATGAAATGCGTGATACATATATATACATAATCTTTTAAAAACATCAGCCTCTATGGGCATCATCATCATCATATCGTACCCGGCCTCGAAGAGGACTCAGTAAAAACATACCCGGCCATCATAAGGCTCGGTAGAATCGTACCCGGCCATATGGAGCTCGGTAAAACCAACTGATCTGTGGTTGCACAATAGGTGTCGTACCCGGCCAACTATAGCACGGCCGGTAGAGTAAAATAGATAATATATATAATGCATGTTGGACTCATGGGATCACGCTCTAAACCTTTTGGAGTGACGTAAGATAGTTGCACCTTCGATTAACATTATGGACATCATACCATCAATATGAACTTCACTAGGACTCAAGGATCATACATACTTTCTTAGAATAACTTTGTAAGGAAAGAACAACATGGACAACCTTAGTTTCTAGGAGTAGATTCATTATGAAATTGCGTATCGTTTACGTTCATTTCACTTTAGATCATGCCAAAAGAATGAAGGAAGTGTCTTAACATACCTTATCACAATATTTTTACTCACCAAGTTGAATTCTCCTCTTCGCACCTTAATCTACAACAATGATAATAATACTATCATTAAGTTATGAAAGATACAACTATCGCACAACGAGCGACAAGCTTATTTTGTATAAAAACGGGCAGCATCTCCCCTATAATACTTACTTCCTTCAAATTCAAGATAAAACCAACAACACAATAAAAAAAAAACAACATATATACATTATTTTGCAGCCTTATATACACCATAAAATACTACAAAACAGCCCAACACACCGCAATCTCTTCATACACAAAACGAACACCGTAGTAGTGTAAAACGACCCGGAAATGTTACGACGAATGACCAGCCCACCACCCTAAATCTATATGGTGTTTCTCCACAACCTTCATCCTCCAAAACTCCACAAAATAGTAGTTAAATACGCAGCCCAACAGCAACATAAAACAGTCCACAAAACAGTCTACAAGTGAATAACTCGAACTCACGGCTTCCGATCACCGTCCTGTGAGTTCTTACAAGTATAGAACCAATTACCATGAATTTACAGAAAAAAATGGATTAAAGAGAGAAGTAAACTTACCTTATTTGTTGGATAACTCATCCCTTTTCTTGGTTCTTCAAAATTCTAGTTTTTACCCCCAATTAGAACTTAAAAATCAATTAGGGTTTGTGGGTAATTGTTGGGAGGAAGTTTGCAGGGGTTTAGGTCTGGTTGTTTGTGATATATAATGAGGATTATATTTTAGGAGATAAGCCCTTAAATAATCTCTTTGGCCGACCCAAAATTGCTTCTTTTGGGGTTCTCATTTAACCAAGTAGGTGACACACCTACTTGTCACCTAGCAGCCTGCGCAGTCTTGCAAAAATGCATATATCTCTCTACTCCGATGTCATATGGACGAACGGTTAAATGCGTTAGAAACTAGACTCGTGGATCTTAAATTTTGTAGCTAGATCATACCTAATTTCAAGTATATTGGGATAAAATCTCATCTGTATTTGACCTAAGTTTTAACAAATTTATGAATGTAACTTGTGAAGGCCTTTGCCAACTTTTGTTCCACAACTTGCTTGACTTCAAAACATAGCACACGACTATCATACGACAAAATTAACTCATAGCATAACCTCCTTATAATGTAATGTACCATAGTCTCACCCTAAATTACATGTTATAACATTTCAAACTTGTCGACTTTCGACGAAGCTTATTTTCTTCAATTGGTTTAGCTTCTAAGATTTCCAACCCTCTTGGTACTCGTTATTCATGATCTTAAATATTTGTAACCTCCAATGTAACATGATTAACTTACTTTATATACTTCCAAATATAATTTTGTTTCTCAGATTACGTCAATTGACTTACGACGTACTCTCACGTACGAAAACATGGGATGTAACATCATTCCTCCCTTTGGAACATTCGTCCTCAAATATTGACTAATGCACTTATCCGCCTCTTAAGCAATACCACTTATGAATACTTTAGTATTTTCTGTGCCATCTAGGGATTTGTTCGGTAGTTAAATCCAAAGGCTAGGGCATTTCCCCCTTTAGGCCTCTTTCTCACACCATGATTTGTGGTCAAAGTTCTTCCAATCTCGTAACTGTTTCTACCTTCTTTTATGCAGCTTGTACGATTCTAACCTTGAATGTGCGCCAATGCAACTCTTATATCATTTTTCCGTTATCTTTTAACCAATCTCTAAGCTTCACTTTGTGAACATATATAGTACTATGACAAACTGTCCCTCTGGGAATTGATAGATGTACTAAAGTTTTTTGCTTGGTACTTTGTTGATCTTTCTACTATTGATATATCTTGTTTCATAGCCTTAGTTATCTATGCTTATGGATTTACCTAGGTAGATCATAGTGTACCATAACTCTTACTTCATTTTATTATTATCGAGGCCTGCTACCCAACTCCAAGTTACACTCTCACCGCGTATCCTATATGTATAAATCTAGCCATTTAATGCTTCCTTATTACTGTTCATCTTAATAATGACAGTCTAATCTCATCTCATATTTGTAACTTGCGTCCATCTATTGCTGATTCACCTTAATGTTTTTCTATAATCTACCACTGATAACTTGAAACCTCTTATGTAATATATCGTCACTAGGGCTCACGTCTCATCGGGGAACATCTGAAGTGATTTTCCTATTCCACTTAGGGAAGATACTATACTACAATAACTGTATTTCATAGCATTCCAATGCGATTCATCCTATTAGGGGAGGGGGTATTCTAATCCTGTTTTATCTATGAAATCCCTTTTTCTTTAAATCATTACTCAATCAAAGGCCTAAACATCATCCTCTTATCTATCAAACCTGCACCTTTATTCTACTACTAGGGAACAATTTCATCTCTTCTAATTTCTCCTAGTCTTAGACTCCTCTAATTTCATTCAGGATGTATCGAGCTTTGTACAACTTACGGAAACCATCAGTGATGAGTTTAATTGTGAGGGCTTACCTATTCTTGTCACCTTCTCACTCACATTTTCTTATTCTTACTCCTATCTACCAAAAACCTTATCACTCTCTGATACTTTAGCTTGCTACCTACATATATCTATATATACTACTCGCAACATTTCTTTAACTTCCTAGCACCATAAATTTCCTTTCGTGCCTTCTCAATTGTCATCAAAGGTAAGCAATTACTTTTCCTGGTCGTTCTACCACTGTTGCGTGTATACTTGGTTTATCTTGACACCCACGAATACTGGAATTCCCTATAACTCATATGATCTCAAATATCACTCTTGAATTTTTTTTCATTAGCCACGTAGGTGCCCCTTTCTTATGGAGTGCATACAATATTATAGTGAAAACGTTATTACAAGATCATTTCTTCTTTAGGTCACTATGCTTATGTTGAATCCTTTGTTCCTTATTTCCTCAGGTAGTCTTTCGTTGCAGTGCTTAGGGAAGAACTTTTACTATTGTAAAGCTACGATCTTATTACATTGTATACCCCACGGTATTTCTGATGTTCTTACTCGCCTATCATTATCCTTAGTTACTTACCTCCGCGCCCTTGTGCTCGTAGGGTTGCTTCTGAATTGAAATTTCAGTTGTCTCCCTAGTGGCACTCTCTTTTATTTCTGTAACACTTATATTGTAACTTCTACTACCCCAACTCCTAACTGAATATTTCTCAGGGATTATAATGTCGTATCTAAGAGACTGAATTTCCTATGTTGGGTTTCACTGTGTTTATTTTGCATGATCTACTGATTTGTCTGTATCCTCCTATCTGGCCATAACTAGGCTCTTCCTGAATCAACTACAGACTACCCGTTGCTCCACTCTCATATCTGTATTTTATGTAGCGCTTCTTGGGTTATGTACTTTGTCTTAACTTACCTCTCATACGAGATCCTTATGTATCAAGTGTTCATTTCCACTTATTTATCAATATCATCGAGTGCGAAACCCTTATTGATTCCCCTCGGCGTCATGATTGCATAATGTTCTGGAGTCATATTATATTTGTAGGATCTGAATAGATGCAATCTCATTCCTTTCACATTTTTATCGCATTCTTCCTTTACCATTCGATAGTTACCTCTTCATCTTTGGCATTTGTTTTCCACATCTTCACAGACATATTACTCGCCTTGCGGTAACCCTTCTACACCAAGTATAATTGAATTTCTTACGCACAAGGGTAACACCTAGTGTAACTGGCACATTTAGTCCCTTAAGCTTAACTCTGCTCATAGTTCTTGCTTTAGGGAAGCCTCTTCATGAATGACCTTTAAAGGTTATTCTTCTATTGTTCATTCTATTATTGTCGAAACGCTATCTTTGAAACGATGCCGACTATTACCAATTCCTTAGATCCCTAATTCATGTTCGATTTTTTTTGTTTACTATCCCATACTAATTTCTATTACTAGGGGGTCTAACTTTTCCTTCTGGTAATCACGTTGGACTCAGCAACTGATTTCTCGAAATGAGGATATGACTTTAGGGCTTATACTTTTATTGTCTCAACGCATGTCTCATCTTGTCTTTTCCTTCACTTGACTATAGATTCTGTCATCCTGTCATATTTTGATTTACCATTATCACCCATTTATTACATCTTACTCATAATGTTTCATTAACTCTCTTCTTATTCTCCTGCTGATATTTCTGTTTGTCACCTTATTCTGAAGACTTCAACAAAACGTTCCTTAACTTTTAGCTCCCCCTGCTTCATCTCACTAGTTCTTTGGGACACCTAACATTCTCTCTCTCTTTTTTTACTAGGGGCAGGAGTCATACTAAGGTAAATATTTAACCCTTCTAGGATTCCACTGCCTATCTTCTGAAATTTCTGAACGTTCTAGTATTCATATCTGACTGTTCTATTATAGAGTGCACCATCTGGATGTCTCGCAAGGAGATCTATTACCACGTTTGCACTATCCTTTGGAAATGTTACCTAATGATAATAATCATCCACCATTTTGGGTTACTCTAACCCCACTGGGATCCTGATATCCTATCCTACTCTTGAACTATATATGTTAGGTCCCATGTGGCATAACTAAGATGGGTGTGGACAATTGTATATGCCTCTATTATTGTTGAAGGTAACTCAAAATACTTATATTTCTCTACCTCAATCGTAAATACTGATAATCTTCACTAACTGGGTACCTCGTACCTTTCTTCACCTTGCTTCTTTTACTTGTTGAAACTCTTATCTACCTTCTAATTCTCTCGTTGCTTTTTACCATATGGGTGGATAAGTATACATGCCTTAAGGCTCCTTATCAAGAAGCTTACACGTCTTAGTATACACATAATCTGCTAAAGACCTCACATTTACTCATCATAAGCATGATGCAAAATCGAGTTCCTCTGACTCAACTCTTCCACAGCCACATTCAATCTCTTACCAAATTTCTGTTTGGATGAGGTATCATTGTATTACGAATAAAGTAGAATTTAGGAGATTGAATTCATACAACTGAGCTCTACCACACGATCTAGAGTAAGAAGAAAGAGTGACAGTCCTAAATGCCCTCTAGCCTCCTGCTTATAAGTGTGGTGCACAACACACCCATAAAGAAGACTCTAGTAGACACGCCTTGTAGACAACCCTAGGACGGAACTGCTCTGATACAACTTCTGTCACGACCCAACCTATGGGCCGCGACGGGCACCCGGTACCTTACTCGACCAAGTACCAACATGACATATCTTTCTTATCGTACTATCATGGGTAAATAGGCCAAAAGGGTCATCATGAGATAACCGAAATAAAATATAAGGGAATGTTAGACATAGGACGACCTAACATGATAAAGAAACTTATACATGTGACCTACGCTCCTGTAAGGCTGACATGATCATTTGTGAACTCAAAACATAGGCCGACAAGGCCATACAAGTATCCATATACCTGAAATTTGTCTACAAGCCTCTAAGAGTACATAAACAACATAAAGGTCGGGACAGGGCCCCCATACTAGTCAGTGCATGTCCCAATCATACTGATCAAATAGGCAACTCCTAAGCAAGTGGAGTGCAGCAACACCTTCCGCTGAGCCGATAGCCTACTAGGAGGACTGTCAACCTGTCTATCGGGACCTGCAGGCATGACGCAATGTCACCAATCAAAAGGGACGTCAGTACGAATAAAGTACTGAGTATGTAAGGCAGAATAGCATAACTAAGAACAGTAATGTAAAGAGAGATATATGAGGAACAACCTGTAGCATCTGAGTGCCTCTGAGAGATAGTGACATGAAATGCGTGATACATATATATATATAAAATCTTTTAAAAACATCAGCCTTTGTGGGCATCATCATCATCATATTGTATCCGACCTCGAAAAGGACTCTGCAAAAACATACCCGGCCATCATAAGGCTCGGTAGAATCGTACCTGGCCACGTAGAGCTCGGTAAAACCCAATTGATCAGTGGTTGCACAATAGGTTCCGTACCCAGCCGACTATAGCGTGGCTCGGTAGAGTAAAATAGATACTATATATAATGCATGTTGGACTCATGGGATCACGCTCTAAACCTTTCGGAGTGACGTAAGGTAGTTGCACCTTCGATTAACATTATGGACATCATACCATCAATATGAACTTCACTAGGACTCAAGGATCATACATACTTTCTTAGAATAACTTTGTAAGAAAACAACAACATGGACAACCTTAGTTTCTTGGAGTAGATTCATTATGAAATAGCGTATCGTTTACGTTCGTTTGACTAGATCATGCCAAAAGAATGAAGGAAGTGCCTAAACATACCTTATCATAATATTTCTACTCACCAAGTTTAACTCGCCTCTTCTCACCTTAATCTACAATAATGATAATAATTCTATCATTAAGTTACGAAAGGTACAACTATCGCACAACGAATGACAAGCTTATTTTGTATAAAAACGGGCAGCATCTCCCCTATAATACTTACTTCCTCCAAATTGAAGATAAAACCAACAACACAATCAAAAAAATAAAAACAACATATATACATTATTTTCCAGCCTTATATGCACCATAAAATACTGCAAAACAGCCCAACACACTGCAATCTCTTCATACACAAAACGAACACCGTAGTAGTGTAAAACGACCCGGAAATGTTACGACGAATGACCAGACCACCACCCTACATCTATATGGTGTTTCTCCACAACCTTCCTCCTCTAAAACTCCACAAAACAGTAGTGAAATACATAGCCCAACAGCAACATAAAACAGTCCACAAAACAGTCCGCTACAAGTGAATAACTCGAACCCACGGCTTCAGATCACCGTCCCGTGAGTTCTTACAAGTATCTAACGAACTACCATGAATTTACAGGAAAAAATGGATGAAATAGAGAAGTAAACTTACCTTATTTGTTGGATAAATCAACCCTTATCTTGGTTCTTCAAATTCTAGGTTTTATCCCCAATTAGAATTTGAAAGGGAGAGAAAATCAATTAGGATTTGTGGGTAATTTTTGGGAGGAAGTTTGCAGGGGTTTAGGTCTGGTTGTTTGTGATATATAATGAGGTTTATATTGCAGGAGATAAGCCCTTAAATAATCTCTTTGGCCGACCCGAAATTTCTTCTTTTTGGGCTCTCATTTAACCAAGTAGGTGACCCGACATCAAGTACTCTAATTGCATCACCATAACCACGGAGAATCGGACGATACCATGCCACACGAGCCCGAAAGAACATAGCCAATACGTCTCAATCCTGAAATACCCAATTACTTACCTTACTCAAATCCGGCTATAAAACCACAATAGAACCACACCATCTGTGCCTAAAACCAACGAATCGCAGGTGGTGCGTATATAACACCGTAACCTTTTTCCATATCCCATATACATATATACATATATATATGTATATGGGATATATATGAGAAGTGCGTCAATAAAATCTCTCCGAACGTCATAAGACCATCATGCCTCTGATTAGTATCATGAAATAAACTTTATCAACTTACGTATTTTCTGAGACCCATGAACAGATGATAAAATAATAGGACACATGGGGAATCAAGAACAAAAGCATCTCTAGCACTTCTATGAATATAGTCATTTATGGAAGTTGTGCATTTACTCGTTTCGTTTGTATCGTATGGATCATGCCAAAAAGAAAGAAGAGATAGTCTTATCATACTTGAACCGATTCTTTTGACAATTCCTTTAACACCCGTTGATTGCGACAACACGTAACGGTGGATCGAAGTAGAAAAAAATCTGTATGATATTCTTTGAGAAAAATTACACTATAATCCCTTGGAATCGCAAAATCTCATGTTGCTAAGATACTAAGAATTCTCGTTTGAATTTTTTGACGCTTGTGAGATCTTGTTGAATTGTTGAAGATGAAAATTCTCACCTTACTCATGAATATGCATCTCTCTTTATGAAGTGAAGAGATCCTTAAATGTGTGAGCTCCATCTATTGCCTAGAATTGCAATTCTCTTAGAACTGTAAATGCACCATATGTATTTTGATGACTTATATTGTAGTCTTTATTAAAGAGAGTAGGCCCCACTTTAGGATGACTTGGCCATAAGATCTTCTAGTTGTGACACCAAGTACATGACTTAAGAGTCATTTTTAGCTAAAGCTTCTTGGCTGCCACGTGGGGGAATTTGTCCCCACCTATTAATTATCCACAAATCTTTAATTACATGATTAATCTCTCATTAAACCAATAATTAATCAATTACCCACATAATTAATAATTATCTAAAATTACTTAAAATACTATTCATTTTTGACACGCTTTATACATCACACCATCATGGTCATGTGGTACCTTATATGACACTAGTCCATAAATACCGGGTATTATAGCTCGGACCGTATTTTATCCCAAATTGTCAAACTTCGAAGAAACTTATTTTCTTCGATTTACTTACCCCCTCACTTTCACGATTACTTATCACTTGTTTGAAATAACATAATGCTTAACGTCTCAAAATAATCTCATTCCCGAACTTATGTCGATTAACTTACGACGAAACATTAACGTACGAAAATACAGGATGTAATGTCTCATTTCTGAGCTTTAATCAATTTACTTACGACGTACTTTCACGTACAAAAACATGAGGTGTAACATTTTCTTTTACAAAATTGCAATAATTTTTCAAATGAAATAGATGTTCAAACACAATTTCTATTTTCAAACTTAAATTCAAAAACTATTTTTTCAAATATCACAATTTTTATGTCCAAACGCCAACTTAGTTAATTAGGGGGTAGGTGTAATTTGGTCATGTACAAGAATTAAAAAAAATTAATTCCAACACAAAACTGTGTATTAATATATATTACGTTCCGCTTATGAATTGAAACTTTTGCATCATCAACATTTGTGTTACAATGTTTGATTGTCCAATATAAAACTCTTTATAATTTAAAGACCTGTATAACTTATACAAGATATTATATATTTTGTTGCTTTATACAAAATAAAAAGTAGAATAACATTACATATATTAGCAACATCAAGGTTACTTGACTTTGACTTTGATGTTATAATCCTTACATAATAACTAGACAAAATTTGCTGCAAACTAAACAAATATTGAAGAAAAAGGACTTAAACTTAGAAGCAAAAAACCAAAATGGTCATTGGTCAAAGGCGGAGTTTTTGAAAATTGGGAGCTTTTCCTACATGAAATCCGTGAAAGCCAGCGCGAATACAGAGAGAGCCCTTTCGAGTATTCTTTTGACGGGTCAGGGTCAACCCGTGAAATATGTAAATTTGTAAAAGTCCGCCTCTCTTCAACTCTCCTTGCTATAAATACCTCCATTTATTTCTTGTTCCTCCATAACCAGAGAACCATTAGCTATACATCAATCAGGTACTTGTTCAATCCATATTTCAGTTACTATATTTAAATTGCTTTGTTTGGTGTAAATACCTGGTGTAGGTAAGCATTGTAAGTCTAGAAAAGGGATTATGGAGGAAAACACATTTATAGTACTTGGTACGAATTCGACTTTTTTTTTTTTTTTTTTTAAAAACTACAAAGAATTATTATTCACAACTTTGTAGTTAAACACCTTTAGAATGTTTGAAAAAGTAGTGTTTAAAGAAAAGATTGTTTGACTAAATAGTAAATTGTTTTGGGGCGGAGTTGGTACATATTTCATTTTGGGAGACGGAAAATTTTGAGAATATTGATACTAATTTGAGTTTCAGCAAGCTAATGGGCGACTTTCCCATCAGGGTTTATGTCACTATTTGCTGTGAGTGCCACGATGAAAATACTTATGGACCCGCAAACAGCCACATAAATGATATTAAATCTTGAAATTAAAGATTTCAAGATTAAAGCTATGTGTAGAAGCAATATTTTCTGCCATCTGTCAATTTTAGTTACCTGGACTTTTTGTTGCATCAGATAACTAGACAACAAACATGGCCGAGTCAACACGTGAAGAAAATGTGTACATGGCCAAGCTGGCTGAGCAGGCTGAGCAGTATGAAGAAATGGTTGAGTTTATGGAGAAGGTTGCAAAGATGGTAGATGTTGAAGAACTGACCGTGGAGGAAAGGAATCTTCTTTCTGTGGCTTACAAGAATGTGATTGGTGCAAGAAGGGCTTCATGGAGGATAATCTCGTCAATTGAGCAGAAGGAAGAGAGCCGTGGAAATGAAGACCATGTTAGCAGCATTAAAGAATACAGAGGCAAAATTGAGGCTGAACTCAGCAAGATATGTGATGGGATTTTGAACCTCCTCGAGTCCCATTTAATACCAGTTGCCTCAACAGCCGAGTCCAAAGTCTTTTACTTGAAGATGAAAGGTGATTACCACAGGTACTTGGCTGAGTTTAAGACAGGGGCAGAAAGGAAAGAAGCCGCAGAGAACACTTTATTAGCCTACAAGTCTGCTCAGGTAGGTGATCCATAGTTAGCTCTTCGTTTCCTCACCTCGTTAGTGCATATAACAATGAATTGAGCTGTTTTATCATTTATGTCTTGTGATCTAGGATATTGCTTTGGCTGAACTGGCTCCTACTCACCCAATCAGGCTGGGACTTGCCCTTAACTTTTCAGTGTTCTATTATGAAATTCTCAACTCGTCGGATCGTGCTTGTAACCTTGCAAAGCAGGTACCTTTCTCAGCTTCTGTTGATTCATTTAACTTGGATTATCATCTTATGTTTGATTGATCGATTGTGCTTAGGCTATGAAGCAGTGAGATATTTGTTCTAATTTTAACCTGCATGTTGGAATAAAGAACTAACTTTACCTTTTGATGTTTGTTGTTGTTGGCTTTACTTGCCTATTCCGTTCCCCTCCATGAAAGATAGTTTTATTCGTAATACTTAGTATTCGAAAAAAAGGATGGAAAGAGAAAACAACGCTGCAACTCCAGACTCCAGAGGTTTGGGCAGTGTATATCTTTTAGATGAAGTGGGGTTTGGGAGGTGTATATCTCTTCTAAACCTCACTATATGTGGGCCACAAAATATTATTATGACAAAGATTGACGAGACAAGAAATTGCACGGGCTAGTTGCAAAACGAGATTGCTTTTCTTTAGTTAGCACGGAGGTAAGAATCACATCGAAATATCTGAATATTTTTTTTGCTTATGCGTGAGCAACCACCATTTGGTTCGCAATTGGCTTTCGGTAACCCAAAGACTAAATCCCTTGTCCAGTGTGAGTTCACGAAGGAAAAGACAACCCAAAGTCCAGTCATATACACATTGCTAAGACAAAACGGAGGACTACGAATGAGCATCATCTTGCTATTACATAATTGTAGGATAAAGGAAATTGACATCTTTAAGTATTAAGTGATGTACTTATCACATCGCAGTTATGCTATTTCATATGATCTTTTGAGTAGATACATATCAAGTCTCATAGACGCCATTTTGTGGTTCCCCGCATTCCTGCCGAGGGAGAGTGAACGGAATAAGATTGTCCAAAGACCGTGAGCTTACAGCCATCCTAGACTTACAAGTTTTGTTTGAAGATGCCTTATGGTTCAGCTTAATGCAATTCTTTATGGATGAATGTAGCTTGTATAGATATCCAAACATATGAAATGTTTAAAAAGATGTATAGTTTTAATTTGTGGTTTGTTGTTAGAGTTAAATGGGATGGGACTTGATTGTTCTTTTCCACAAGATAGTTGTCTCTTAAAGTTATAAGCCTTGGCCAAGATTTAATGGAGAAAGGGATGTGATGGCACTAGCATTAGAAGAGATAACAGGATCAGAGAAGGATGAGAACTTTAACCTGGCTGGCATTGAGGAAAAGATGATTTTACCATTCCAGCCAGCAGATAAAACAAATGGTGCAGTTAATTTTGCATGGTTGAATATTTTATATGCTTGTTGTATAACTTTATGAACCTTGGTGTAAGTTCTTTTAACTGTCATCCTTCTTTGTGCTTTTTATTACAAATAATTACAGCTGAAGCAGACTATTAGAGCATTGTTTTTTGGACAAATGGTTTGACAAGTTGAGTGAAGATAAACTCTTTGAAGTTGTAATTAGTGGTTCACTTTGTGAGCATTCAGCTGGTGAAGGTGATCGACATTATAGTACCATGTTCACTTATATATGTCTTAACCCTTCTGTTTGTTCCGTGTGCTCTACATCTCAAGCTTATGAGTGATACTCGTTGCATTTTGTATTCCAGAGTTTGAAATACATGTCTGGTTGTCAGTACTTTTTTGTGGAGTTTTCTCCCCTAATGCCCTTTGTAGCTGGTAGTAGTATGTTGTTTTGGAGCCGCCAAAGCAACACTAAAACAAAAGAAAAATACAAGCAAGATGATGCTCCTATCAATGCATAGAAACATTTATAAACAGTGATGTTTCTTTTCAGGCTTTTGATGATGCCATTGCCGAGCTGGATACACTAGGTGAGGAATCTTACAAGGACAGTACATTGATTATGCAGCTTCTCCGAGACAATCTTACACTTTGGACGTCTGATACCACGGTCTCTCTCTCTCTCTCTGTCTCTCTGTCTCTCTCTCTCAGAAATACACACCCAACCAGGCCAGATGCCACCCACAAAAACTACTATGCACATGAGCAAAAGTTTTTGGGAAGTGCAGGACCTTTGTACATGTACATGCAGGAAATAGACTAAGCTTGATTGCTAAATGCTACTTAATACTCCCTCTGTTTCAAATTAGATGAGGTGCTTTCCTTTTTAGTCTGTTCCCAAAATAAATGACACATTTTTATATTTGGAAATAATTCAACTTTAAACTTTTCATTTTACCCTTAATGAGAAGCTTTTATAACCACAGAAATGTCATGGCCACACAAAGCTTTTACCCCTTAAGCTTTTATGACCACAAGTTTCAAAAGTTTTCTTTTTATACTTAAACTCCGTGACGAGTCAAACTACCTCATCTAATTTGAAACGGAGGGAGTATATTTTTTTTTTAAAATACTGTTTGTTATTGCTTTGACCATTGCCATTCTGACTATGCAATGGTTTTACTGTTGTTAAATGATATGATTCCAGGATGATGCCGGGGATGAGATCAAGGAAGCTTCAAAACGCGAGTCAGGTGACGGAGAGCAGTAACTACATAGCAGCATAGTCTTGTACTCTTTACTTTGTGATTTTACTATAGGACTGCTGTGCGAAAGCTGGACTGGATTTAGGCATTCCGATGACTCTTCGTATCACTACTGAAATGGTTTGATATAAAAACATGTTTTAGTATAATGAGAAATATAGTTATGCCATTGATGTGTTGGCTTGTATTTCTAGTTTCGATTGCATTATGTTGTTCACTGTTGAGCTTTGTATTCTCAAGTCATTCAATAATTCAATAGTTCCCAAATCAATTATCTTGCAACCTCCTCGACTGCGCTACCTGTCCACTCCTAATTGTAATGGAAAAAGTCACCTTGCATATATTTATTGTAACTGAACTGATTTGAGTTACATTTCAAAATGCTACTTTCTGGTTGTAACCTACATCAGTAACATCCATGATGTATTGTAAATTCAACTGCATTTAACTGCCTCAAGTTTTTACATACCAACACCTGATATGATTCTTCCATTTTGAACTCTATTCAGTGGTGCATGTGACCTCATATCTACCAACAAACTACCTTGATAGTTGTTACACCTATGCAGTAGCGACATTGAACTATTTTCACAACTCAACTTGTATGTATATCTGGTTTTGGGGTTGTAGAGATTTTAAAGTATTTCTCGTCCCAACTTAATGTATACCTTGTGTTATTTTCAATTGATATCAGTATATTATATGCATATTATTGTTATTTTTTAAATGTAGTGAATGTGTGTACGTGCCTCTATGTGTGATTTTTTTCAGCGAAGCAGCGTCAAATGACATCTTTTTTGAATACGGTGCACCATGGCGGCATAGTAAGCTAATTGAGCCAACTAAAGAATGACACGATGGAATTCCAAACTTTGCAGGCCAACTTTAATTGTTCCAAATGAAATTGGAAATTGTTGCTTACAACTTCCATCAATTCTTTGACATAATTAGCAGGGAAATTCGTTCAAGCAATTTTTTATTTATTATATCAACCACCTCTTCAAAAATTTACAGATCTGCACAAGGTAAATTAAAAGCAGGTTTTATACAATGTGCGGTTTTAAATTTTCATCATTCTATATATTCCTATGGGTTCAACAATGTACAGTGCAATTTTGAAGAAATATCAATATATTTATGTGGCAGAATAAATTATATAACAACGGACTATACCCAAAATTTCTCACAATCTACAATGTTGTGTTGGAAATTAGCCGTACTTCATATAGTGCATCTTTCTCTCCCTTTGCTGCAGGAACAAAGTTATGAAAGTTAGTGCAAACAAGTCCAGTTTGGAAGCCTTACAAGTTCAACAAAAAAGTGAAACTTCAGAACTAACCAATTTCAGCTGATATTCCTGGTCCAAAAAAGGACGCAAATTTTGCCTACCAAGATTTAAGCAGATTAGAATGTAAGTTTTAAAACCATATGGATGAGATGGAGGTATTTACAGTATTATTATGTCACCTGTCTTTTTTCAAGATCTGACAACTGCAGCGCTTTTGCCTCGAAGACTAGCACTAGACAGTATTTACCATCCTCAGTCACCTGAATAAGAGGAAATAACATATAAGACAGAAACAAACTCACCAAGAAGTCAAGAGGTGTCATTATATAGTATATATACATATTTTAAAAAAAAATAACCGAGCTATACAGTGTAATTTTCCCGGCGAAGGGTTGTCGGTTGACACCCCTTTGGTGCATGTGGCTCCGCCACTGTTAACTGCTTAAGTTAAAATTCAACGGAAAATGAGCATAATCAATAATCATAAGGCCATTTGCAAGCGCCATGATGGACTTAAGTTTGGTTATGTGATGGCTCCAGGGTCGGTGACCAAAATCCACAAACATTTTTAGCGAAAGCCAAATAGCAACTTAGCTCTCGGGGATTTGGTCTAGTAGTAAGAACAAAATGAGTGATGTGTGGGTTAGGCGCGTGTCGCGAGTCCAAACTCTATCACGGACAAAAGCATGGTACTTAAGTGGAGTAGGGTAGAGATGGAGACTCATTATCCACTAGAAAAAAAAAAAAAAAAAATCTGCCAAGGTCCAAACAGAGNGCCACTGTTAACTGCTTAAGTTAAAATTCAACGGAAAATGAGCATAATCAATAATCATAAGGCCATTTGCAAGCGCCATGATGGACTTAAGTTTGGTTATGTGATGGCTCCAGGGTCGGTGACCAAAATCCACAAACATTTTTAGCGAAAGCCAAATAGCAACTTAGCTCTCGGGGATTTGGTCTAGTAGTAAGAACAAAATGAGTGATGTGTGGGTTAGGCGCGTGTCGCGAGTCCAAACTCTATCACGGACAAAAGCATGGTACTTAAGTGGAGTAGGGTAGAGATGGAGACTCATTATCCACTAGAAAAAAAAAAAAAAAGAATCTGCCAAGGTCCAAACAGAGTGGAATTGTAGGATCCACAGAGATTTCATATTTTTGGGAGGGAGGATAATTCCTAAAATCTAGAAAATATAGATAGTCTAACAGGTGACAAAAGCAATGTTAAAAAGAAAAAACAGAAAGTAAGCAACATAGATAAAGGAACTACTCGGCATGTCATTTCATAAGAGGAAGCAAATTATTAATTAGAAACATAGTCAAGTTGAAGGAGCATACTTCTTCTCGAATCATTCGTAAGATGGGAGCACTTCTACGTGGTATTCCTCCACCCTGCAATGAAAAGAGAAAAGGGAGGAGTTAGGAGTAGTCAGAAAATTTTATCAAGAGACACATTTGGATGTCTAAGACCTAAGGTCCATAGATTGACTATATTAAAGAGTGCATCACTGTCAGAATTGGGGAATAAATCGTTAATATGTCATGGTGATATGAAGCTGCTAGCAGATGGAAGCTATGTTGCTCGGACTCTCCGAAAACGTCAGTGGGTGCATGTCGGATCCTTCAAAAATAGTGCATTTTTGGAGGATCCGACAAGGGTGCAGCGCCATTTTGGAGGGTCCGCGCAACATAGGATGAAAGACAAGCTCATGCATAAACCAAAAGAAAGAAGGAAAAAGTTCACGGAATGAAGTTTGAGGATGATTTTCAAACATCAATAACCAGATACATAAGTTACTCTTTTACAGGCTTTGAGTCGATGGCTAATAATATTCCTGAAAATTGATTTTTACGATAAGAAGATGACATCATTGCAACTGGTATTGAGATGACTTCTTTTCTCTAAATTCCATCAATTGATGAACTAGCAGGAGTGTATTTGCCTGCTAACTATTTAAGCATAAAATTTATACAAGGCTTCTTGGAGACCCAAATCAATCACCTTCACAGTGCGGTAAGAAGTTTCTAAAAGGAGAAAGAACGTTGTCTGCATACAGAGTTTCTGGATTTGGCAGATTCTTAGAGAATAAAACTTATACATAAAGAACTGGGTATCTATTCTTGCTAATTATAAAATAGCCATGAGAAAGTTCACTGCTCAAGCTGCATGGCATAATGAAAATAATTCAGTTATGTAAATAGCTATAAGAATGCAAACACAAATATTTATATCTTTAACATTTCCTTGGTGGAGGCATAATTTTCCCCTATAGATGAAGCACGTGTGAGATCGACAAGTTCTGAGGTGGAGATGAAACATCAACGTAAGACTCCCTTTTGCTAGGAGTATTATTTTCCATTGAGTTATAACGCTCACATCATTCAAAGATCAACGTAATTAGAAAGGGACCTATCATATATTATTGTTTATACTTTCACCAGAAATCCAAGGTGTTCGCTTCTCGTTTAATCTCCCATCCTTTCATGCTCTTTTTTTAATTTCTCTTTTTCTTTTTTTTAGGTACTTCATTTTTTGATGAGATCCACAGCTATGAAATTGACAGCCTTTCTGGAATTTCTCATGCTGCTCAAGTTAAATCTCCATTCCAAGAAAATCCGCCAAAATTTAGTCTGAATATTTAAAAAATCAGTTTAGAAAACACAAAATTAAGGGAACTTACCAGTCCAAATTGGAAAATACGCTTCAATGCCTCATCCAAATGCTGCTCATCCCCATAACGGTATCTTATCACATCGCTCCTGACCTTACAGAAAGAAAATCCTATAACTAGTTAGTCAGTAATCTGAGAATGTAACCATACTGAATATGAAATAACTGAAATGAAATCCGGGAGTACAGTCAAAAGAAGTATTAGTAGCAAATCACCAATATCAAACATTGGCATTTTGCCTCATTTTTATTGCAGTGGAAGCATCCTATAAGGAATTGCAAAAGCATGACTTGACCAGAGGCTTCAACCAGTGCACCCTAAAGGCTCTTAGTGTTCAGGGTGCCAACTGCTTTAGATTAACCATTTTCAAGGTATATACGTATATATATACGGGATTTCATCCGAAGTTTACGGGTCCGGTGACCCCTCACCCATACACATGGGTCCGCCTCTGGACTTGACCCAGTGATATGCGACAAGTTACTAAGTGTATACAACAACAACAACAACAACATACCCAAATTTGTGGTAAAAGAGAAAAGAAACAAAAGAAAAGGCATGTAACAACAAAAGATGCCAGAAAGAAAATAACAATAACGAATAAGTTACTAAGTGTATCTCAATATAAATCTCCAAGTTTGTGGTTCATGCTTATTATGATAAGAATAGCACATATATATCATTCAGTGTTATTTCAGGGAACATTAAGGACCACAGTTACATTGGTCTTCTGGGAATAGAAGAGAGAAAAATTTTTTATTAAGAGGAGCAAAGATGGACTCCCTGTAATAATTGTGTAGCCTAAGGTTCAATAAACTGTGTATTTTTCACAATACTAAACACTATTCTAGGGCTGTTGGAAAAGGAAAGGAGGATGCTTAACTTGAAAAGAGACTATTATCTTTGAATTCTGAGTATCACAAACTTTTGGCAGATTAACGATACTAAAATTACACGACTTCGCAAAAAAAATTTGGAGCTTCTTGGTATGGATTAACATGCTAAGTAACAAAAGGGCTTTCCGGTAGTCGACAAGAACATTACCTGCTTAAGGATTGGAGTAGCACATTTTTCCCTTAGTAGTTGAGCATCTGAGTACGTTATGCATGGCACAGGTTTGAGCTCTGCATACTGAAAAGTAAAAGAGAGTAAGTTTTCCAGACGAAATAGATTTCTATGCCAGAATCATCAAGGTTACGGACTAAAGGTGTGTCCCCACATTCATGTATTGATAACAGAAAGATATTCATCAACGGATTAAACAATCGTTGATAGAACATAGACTCCGAGAAACACGATTGTTCAATCTTAAAAGCCTAGGCCTTATAACTCCAAAGAAGCAGGTCAACAAAAGGAGAAGTAGATCACCTTAAGAGCCATGCCAATTATAGTAAGTGGGAAACCATAAGTCAACATCAATGCAGACCACTCGGAACCAGGAAGGATGTTAAAATATGCCCCAAATCCGTACCTGTAGAGTGTAATGAACAATAGAACAGTCAAAGTAGCCTTAATGCAAAATTTATTGTGTCCAAAATGAGAAAGCAAGAAAGGGAAAGTGCCTTCAGTAATCTCTTTTCTTTGCCATGAAACTACAAGGGAGAAGGAAAAAAAAACACTAAAGAGCGTGGGGATTTATCAAAAAGACAGGACAAATATAAAAGCCTATATATACATGTAGAGTTCTTGATCCGAGGAAATTACGGAAAGAGTATAGAACAATAACAACAACTACACCCAGTCCCATTCAAGGGTACACTAGAATAAATTTCTCTATTTTTAATCTAATCCTAAGCAACTTAACAGCTATCCTTCAAAAGGATTTTGAGACATTATCATAGATGTTAGCTATGTTGCGCGGACTCACCAAAATGTAGCCGCACCCGTGTCGGATCCTTCAAAAATGCACTACTTTTGGAGGATCCGA
>ML383781.1:0-30111 GCA_005239525.1 Nicotiana knightiana
TAATTCGTGCATAAGGGTAAGGAACTTTGGATGAACTAATGTGAATGGGTGTAAGCCTCGCTGTTCGGAAACACCCAGTGCTGACCACACTGAGAGACATGAAAGCGAAGATAACGCCAGTTGGCGAAGTGGCGTTAAGCATCCCTAGCGGTACGAAAAGAGGGGTCGTGATGATATCATCTATGTCCGTACCGCTCCTCTGGAGTAGATCCCGAATCCAACCAAGTCTTTGACCAGGGAACGGGAGAATTCCCACTACCGCTGGCAGGACAGCGGGGCCGTGAGCGCGGTGGGAGTGGGCTTCCCAAGAAGCCAGTTCCCCCGGTCTTCGGCCCGAGCTGTATGAGGCAAAAACTCGTCCCACGTACGGTTCGGAGGCCGAGCCCCACCTCAGCGGTAAGGGTGCGGCTTAGGTCAACTAACACAAAAAAGATACAGTTCACTCAACGATTGCCTTTGGGTTCCGAACTCCATATGGGGAAGGAGCGTTGTTGTTTTCGAGGTCTTGATCAGTTACATGGACCCACTTTTCATTCCATTTGTGGGAATTTGATGATCTATAAACCGTCCCTAACAAGCGATCGACTCATGTTTGAGCATGATGAATCACTTCGTGCCGACCTGTTTCCAATCCACTTTCCGGCCTCATATGAGAATGGAAAACTGGAGCATTTTTTCCATCAGTGGATGAAGAATCGCGAACATAATAATTTCTGGTTGACCATGTTCCCAGAAAAAAGATACTTTCGAGAAAGGACGAGCACAACTGAAGTGGCTATACATACAAATATATTTACGGATCTATATGCTTTGATTGGAACTGGAAGTTCCAGAACAGGTGGCTGGTATACCATAATAATAAAACTTTCTTTTATTTTTTTTATTCGGATCGGATTTATGTTGGCTTCGTTGGGAGGCTCGCGTAGTTTGTTACGTCAGCTCCAAAAGGATAAGTTGCGTTGGAATTGATAAAGTTCCATGGAGTTCAAAATTGCATAAAAGGATTCAAAGTAGTGGCTGCGACGCGTTGAGGCACTTCTTCGACGGTCCCCGTACGCCCGGCCTGCCGGCCTGCTCCGAAGAATTCATGATTTATATATGTTTCAGGCCGGTGAGAGGGAGTGCGGAATAAGGATTGATTTCACTGTATCCATCGTAGCCCACCCCATCTACCTATTGTAGGAGGTCAATTGTTGCTCCCTCTCTCCAGATTGCAATCCCTATCAAGTCGGGAAGGAATGAGTAATGGGTCGGGGAATCGGGCATCGACCCTCTTGGATCCGGTAGGAATAGGAGTAGGTAAGTTAGTATCGATCCGGTGAAGAAAAGAGAATTTAGTTGATAGAGACGTTAGATCTGGAGGAAGCATCTGGTCACATATCCCAAAACCTTCACGGGAAAGGAACGAACTCACTCGCCCTACTTCTAAAGATAGATAGAAAAGGTTAGGGGGTCCCAGCTGCTGAGGTGGCGTAGTGACAGGTGAGAGCAATAACAACAAAAGCAGCGGAAGATCCTGCAGTAGTATATTCGGTAGTTTGCGGTGGAATAGATTCAAGCGTCCGGGCCAGTAGATCCACAGCAAATAGGCGTTGACTTAGTTGCTTTTGCAGTTTATTTTTATCCCGATATTGATCCGACGCAACTTACCGGTGATAGTCGCAGCACCAGGAACTTTCAAGGGAGGGGGCCAGGATCTCTAGTTCTTTTCTGGAATCAAAACAAAAAATCTAACTAAATAGGCAGCGAGCCGTTCAGATGAGACCCGAAGACGAAGAAGAATAAATAAGCAAAGGGAGGGGCTTCTTCCTTCAACAGAGGTAATGCTTATTATTCTCCTTCCTGGTACTCTTGAATAAGGAAAGGCTTTTCCCTATTCCCTACCAAAAGCACTTTCAGTAGAAAAATGAATTCGTCTCAAATGAAAAGAAGAAGACTCCGCACCTTCAACTAATTCAAGCAATTCAGTCAGTAGGAAAGTCATATCACTGAACATTGGCTTATATACAACCTCGTGAACATTACAAACAATCAATCGAGAGTCTTCTATACATTTAGAAACTTTCTATTATTCCCGAATGCACAAGAAAAGGTAGAACCTTTGGGAGGTACTTTCGTTCTACTTTACTATAGCAGTTTTAGATATGTCGGTCGCTCTCTTGAAAGTGCTCGTCTAGCTCCCTCTCCTTGATCTCTTCTTTTTGTTTTTAGCCGGATTTGTTCTTTTAGCCATCCCTTCGATCAAATAGAGCTTCCTATCCTACGTTTTTCTTTTTTTTTTCCCACGATAGCGATATTCCTTTGCTACTTCTTTCCTCGGGTAATGGAAAAAAATCTTTCTTTTTACCCTGCCTAGTGCAATCCATCTCCAAATAGCAAATGCGCTGCCGAGCTCAGATGTCCGCTCGTCTGGCAAGTTGGCAGCAAGCACTTCCTCCCCTCTTTGTGTGGAAAAGATTCTGAAAGCCTATTAGTTAGTATTAGTAAAAAACCTAGTTAAGGGGTTCGTAGTTGTCGCAATCGCTCATTGGTCTTCACCTCAAGTGCTTTCTTCAATGAGTCCAAGTCTGCCTTCGCGGATAAGAAATCAAGGACTTGTCAGTAGATCAGCTAGCTCGCGCTCTAGTATTTCATTGATCTTTTCTACCCCTCGCTCTATGAGGATGCGCGCCTATCCAGAACGTGCAAAGTAAAATAGCGGTAGATCAACTGGGTATAGATTGACACATAGGCTGCTGGCAGAGTGGGGGACAGAATCACACAGCAAGAAAGCTTCCTGTCAATCCAAAAATGTTAGAAAGAGAATTAGATCTAATCTCGTCAAGTGGGCTTATTCAATTTCTGAAGTTAGATTGAAGATTGAGAAAGCCGGCCAATAGTGCCTTTAGCGAATGCGTTCACGAGGCCGGTCCCCGGTGGATAAGAAGCTTGATCACTTTGTTGAATAAAGCAAGTTGACGTGATTATCGAATCTGGGTGAAGTGTCGCTACTTGGCCCAGCGTCATCGAGAAAAGGTTTTGTTTCCTTAGTCTTTCTTGTGCACTTTTTTTAGTCTACTTAGTCTATCTGAGTGGGCTTGGTTGGCAGGGTCAGGGTCTTTCGCATTCTTATCTAAAAAAGAGTAAGAGGGTGGTTCCCTCAATTGTGGCATCGCCTTCATCATCCCTCTGACAGGTTGATGAGCTTTTGGAAAATTCGATATGAGCGAACTCCAGAAGCATCAGACCGTCTATAATGGCTCATCCCTAGTGCCTTTGAACGAACTGAAAGGCCTCTCTTCAAATCCCTCTGAGGTTTGAACTTCCAACCAACTCTTTCGACTGCGATTCATCAAAAGAATGAATGACTACTAGAGGGGGAAAGCGATAGAAATTGGTTCCCTACGACGTCTTCTGTCTTCGTGCTTTCTAAAAACCACCCTAGCCTTCCACGCAAGCTGTAGTACCCCCGGGAATCTTTTCAAACCTTAGTCAGCGCTACTTGAAGATCCTTTCATCTCTTCTTTCTTTGTGTTGAGAGAGAGTCGCCAAAAGGCTCATTCCAAGAGTGAAAGAGAATCTGGCTTGCTTAGCAACCAAATCTAGCTTACTAAGGAAAAACCTGTTAATGGGAGACCCTTCTTTGCCGGGCCGGGTACTTCTCCTTTGTCCCTTGCTTGCTTTTTTGCTCGGCCACTCTCTGTTCTTAAGTAAGGGTTCCCCTCTCTCAAAAAAAAGAATATGTTAATCGTTACCGATACCAGGCAGAGTTGCTTTTCCTTGCTCCAGAGGAGATTGGTATTGGTAGAGTCGCATTCAACCCCGTCTTTTTGCCCTTTGGCTGGTAATCACATCGGCCATAAGGTGGTCTATCACCTCGGTTGGGGTGAAAATCTTTTTTGTTGTCGGAAAATCCCTCTCCGCTTTATTAAACTCTTCTCTTAGGCGAGAGCTCACTCAATTCCTTTTTAAACTTTCGCAAAGCTCTCCTTTCCTTAGAGTGAGTTGGTTTTGAATGAAAGCAGGTTTCATCCTGACTTTCATCGAGGACAGGTACGGGGTCTGGGTCAGTCGATACGATGAATGGGAAATCAATAAATCTTGCTTCATTGAAGTCCCTCATGGAAGAAGAATTGGCTGATTTAGAAGGCTTATTTGTTATCGTATACAGCACATAGTTTACATACTCAGACAAGCTGACTCCAACGCCTATAGTAATAGTCATACTAAAGCTAAAGAGATCCCAATAGTCAATCCGCTACGCCCTAATGTTGTCAACGAACAATCACCTCGCCTTACTAATATATGCATTTTTTCACATTGTCTTCCTCCAACAGGAACGAGAGCAGCTGATTCTAGGGATGCCCATTTGTCCACATCAAAAGGAAAGGAATCAGTCCGGCAGCAAGAGAGGAATTCCTCTAAGCCGTATCATCAATGTTAATAGCATTTATCGATGCTTCTCCACACTGTCCTGGTCTCACGATGTGGATTCGAACCACTGCTTCTCCTTATTGTCGTGAGTGGGTCTGTCGTCCTCCTCATTATAGTCCTCCTAGAATCCAGAGCATTTCGTCGAAATACATCCTGTCTTTTCACCTTAGTAGTCCTATGCATAGTCAGTACTATAGCCCCAATCATGGCTACTAATAAAATAAGACTAGAAACCAAAAACAAGACGAAATAGTAGGTATAAAGTAAATTTCCCAATGTTTCCAAATTAGTCCAACTTCGTACCTTTCCGGCATAAACCGTATATCTCAGAGAGGTCGTATTTCTTTGGGTTGGTAGTAATGGAATGCTTTCATTATCTAAAATAAAGAACATCTCCCACCAAAAGATCAGTCCAATAATACCACTCACTGGTAAATAGCGCAATACTTCTTCGTGAATCTCCGCTATTTGAATATGGAACATCATAACAACGAATAGGAATGAAACGGCTATAGCTCCTATATAAACTACTGGGAAGATCATAGCGAAGAAGTCGAGACCTAACAAAAGAAGTAAACCTGAAGTGTTGCGAAAGACTGGGATGAGAAACAAAACGGAATGTACCGGATTTTTAGCACGTACAACCATCAAAACAGATACCAGAGCAGGGCTCGACAAAACAGAAAGTATCATAGTACGTCGTCCTTCCCTGAAATGGAACTTTCATGATGGAGCAAGAACTAGCATGAAAGTCGATCTATTACGACCAGCGCGGTTGTTCCTATTTCATTTTCCTCTTCCAAGCCCTTCTTAGAAAGCACTCACTGAGTTACTTACGAAATCTTAAATCTCTCTCGACGCCGAGAATTATTTATGTGTCCAGGTCGATTAGAGGTTCGGCTTCCTTCTCCCCTACCTTTTAGCCTTCTGGACCCCTGAAAAAAAAAAGCTGAAATCAAAAAGAAAGAAGAGAAATTGGGCCATCTTTCTCGAGAGAGGTCGCCTTCTTTCAGGCCAGCAGTCTTCTACTTCTAGTCGACTGCTCTATGACGGGCTTACCTCTTTCCTTGGCTCTGCTCGCTCATCTACGCTCCGACCCAGCAAGTAATAATTGAAAAATGATGTTTCCTTGCCTGCATTAAGATTTAAAACTTGTCGTAAAAAAAAGGCAATCAATCAGAATCAAGAAAAATATGGAAATAGTGAATCAAGATCTAGATGGATCCCTATCTTTATATCTATCCACGGAGATACCTATCTATATGGAGAGAGATCTATCTATGAATCGGCCTAGACTATCCTCTATCCGGATAGATATGTCCCTATGAGCGACTACGCCGATCTTTATATGTTTTGGCCACGTCCCTTTCCGCTCCGAAGAAGAAGGTTTGGATCTTTCAATCTTATGTCGTGAGGTATGTGACCTATGTTAGGTCCATAAGATACCACAACTTTTGGTGTTCTATGATTCACCTCTGAATAATGAGTAGGTAGTTCGATCCTTTTTATTTTGATCTTTTTAGTAAACTGATGGGGGGATGCGGAGCAATAGGTCGAATTACTATATAAAGAAGAGTTGTAAACTATAGGAATTTTTGTTCGAGTAGGAATATTTCGTTTTTTCTCGTTCCTTCTCTTCGATAAGAATAGGGATCTGAAATGATACAAATTCCTCTTCATTCTGTTGTGCTCAGCGAAAGAACTGCCTAATCATACTTTTTCGGATCCAAACTTCTTTGTTCTTTCTAAGTCTTCTTCTTGCATAGAAGAACGCAACTGTTGCAAAAACCGGGATTTTAGTAGTAGGCGGCATCCCCTCTTAGTTTTGAGTAGGAGGAACCATTCTGTTTTGGTTCTTCTCCACGGGAGATCCAGGAATTTTCCTATTATTTTTTCAACTGATATTTCGATATATAAGGATCTCTTTATTTCTTCACCGAGGGTTCTCGCATCATTTTCTTGAAAAGATATTATATCACCGTGGGAGAGTTTAAAATGAGTAATGTTAACCATTCCATTATTCACACAAACCCTTCGATGACTTATCGGCTGCCTTGCTTGAGGAATAGTTTAACAAAAATGGAGACGAACCTGGATAACGTACGATCTTGTTTCTGGATTGAGTAGAAAAGGGATATATGAAGTTCGTTCTCTTCCTCTGTGCATCTCTGTGATGGGTAAATCTCCATAAAAAAGGGACAACTTTCGTGTAGTTTGTGATTGGATGTAACTGTTAAGATTTTCTCTAGAATAAATCTTTCTCTTAATAGATCTATTCTTGTTCCTCAATCTTCGGAGAATACGTCATTGTATTATTGTAAGTTCTCTGTTCCAAACAATTCCTGAAAGTAGACGACAAGTTTTAAATCTTAATGCAAGTAAGGCATATCTCGTTGAATCAGTCTTTTTCGCCACATCGTGTATAACGGGAATCGAACCCCCTCCGATGCTGGCGGGCAGATGTATAATGTACTACTTCGATCCAGCAACTTGTTAGGAGTAGGTTTTGGCTTGCCCCTTTCTTCTTATTAGTCAGATAGGTTTTCCACCCTTTTAATATAATAATAAGGTAAGCTTCCAAAACTCCTTTCTTCAGCTGGTGCGCAGGAGCACACTTTCGTTTTCCCCTTTACAAGGGGCTTTCATGAATAGGGATTTCCCGCCAGCAGTCTTCTCTTCCTATCACTTCACTTCGTTCTAGAAATCTGATCTCACCGGGCCGGTCGAAGGGGAAGGAAGAGATGGGTGGTCCGGGAACAACAACGAGAGAGGGCTCGTATCCCCCCTCTCACTCTTCCCCACGCCTATTTGTTCACCCGAGATGCAGAACTCTTGATTTCCCGCCAGCAGTCTTTTTTTTAATGAATAGAGGTAAATGGACTCTTTTCGCCCCCTTTTCGATGTCTGCCTGAGGACCTATGTTAATGTTTTGGAAAGGGGATGTTCGCCTTTTGTAAAAAATAGACCCACGATACGGAATAATATATGCTCTTACCCGTAAGCATAAGTAAGATCTATTTATAGTTGGCCAGTCCCCCAGGGAAGAGCTTCTCGCTTTCCATGAATGTGTCTCCCCCTCTGCTTATGTGAGTTTTACCCGCCTTTTACTCTGCTTGCTTCTGACTCCCTATGAGCCCTTACTTTTTCGGGGGGTCGGCGGGACATGGGAGCCTCAGCTCATGCATCGGTTTACCGAAATAACCTCTGCTCTCCCACTTCCTTCTATTCAAAAGGCGAGCAGCCCTTAAACAAAAAGGCCTAAGAGGGTTCTTCTTTATATATTACATAAGCCCTAAAGTAGGTAGCCCCGAAAGCCGAACTCAGCAGAGTGGGTTTTGGCTTGCCCCTTTCTATCTTATTAGTCAAACCTAAACGTCCTTATTTCAAAAAACAACGCTAACACCCTATCTATAGTAAGGGGCCTTTTCAATTCAATCTCCCACTTGATTTCGGACAGTCAAATATAAAGACTCTTTGTTAGCTCTTTGTACCTCCTTGACTTCTCAAACTGAACTAAGACTGTCCAACTAGAGTATAGCCGGAAGAAGCTCTTTTTGTATTGAAAGTGTTTTCAAATAGCAATCCATCGCGTCGGTAATAAGACTTAGAGTAAACGAACGATTCAAGCTCCTTACAGAAGGCAGTTCAGCTTGATAACTCGATAAGCTGTATTGACAGAACAAAACCACTCTGTCAAAGGTGGGATCAATCCCAACCTATTCTTCTTAGCCTAACAGTCTATTCGTGGAAGTAAATTATCCAAAAAGTCTCCTTACTAGACCTAACATCCTTTCATCGCTTTCAAATACAAGGAAGTTGGACTAGTTATTAGACCAACTATCTCGCGCTCTCTCTCTCGAACCCAGCCAAAGGAGCACATCTAGTTGAAAGACTCTCATTCTTATTTAGAATGGGAAGATCTTTCAGTTCGTAAAAGCTTAAGCTTAAGAGCTTTATCCATAAGTAATGAGAGGAGATTTTTAGAAAACCCTCATGCCTTCTCTGTAGACAGAGATCTTACTGCTACCTCCGAGTCTGACAATCTAGTCTTCTAGGCTTTCCGATTTTAGAATCCTCTTTCTCTCTGATCCTTCGTGCGTTCTTTATCCTATTCCGATTCGATTTAGCTTTATTTTAGTTGCTATATCTTTATTTTTAAGAAAGGTGGATCTATAGGGGAAATGATAAATATATAGTATCAATAAGAAGATAGTTTGATTTTCTTGTTTGCACATGTGTATTGTCTAATCTATGAGAATCAAGCTTTTCCCCTTCCGTAAGCGCATATAGGGAAGTGGGCCCTCGGCTATTGAGAGGACTCCTATTGTCTTTCTGTTATTTACTGGAGTTTCTTTTTCCCGCGCCCCCCTGCAGGGCGCACAAGGCCCTTAGTCTTACCTCATGCAGTTTCTGCTTTCTTGTTGGCTTGGCGGTGCTTTCCTTCCTCTGTGGAGAGAAGACAGAAAAAGGATGTTTCCCCGCTTTCCGTCCGTCGTGTATTCCCCCTTATGTCTTCTGTAAGAACGAGAGGGATGGGCTCCCCGCTAACACTTTTTCAGATATTCCCCCTTCCAAGGACGCTTTCTCGAGCCTTTTTCCCTCATCCCTTTTGGTTTGGGGACGACAAGTACTTCGTCTCGAGTAGGACACCGGTGATCTCTACANATTCTGTAAGAACGAGAGGGATGGGCTCCCTGCTAACACTTTTTCAGATATTCCCCCTTCCAAGGACGCTTCTCGAGCCTTTTTCCCTCATCCCTTTTGGTTTGGGGATGACAAGTACTTAGTCTAGAGTAGTACACCGGTGATATCTACATTCACCTATGTAATTTCGAAATCTGCTTTCATGCAGCTCCGTTTTCTAAGGGAGAGTGGACTAAAAAAAGGAGAAGCGTCATGCGTCATGCTTTTGTAGACCAGCTAGTATACATTAAAGAAAGTGGCTTCCTCAATTAAACTAGCTTCCTCATCTTCTCTTCCCCCCAACAACTTCACTCCGGAGGAATCGCATATTCTTAAGCGAGAAGATCAGACTCTTATTATTGAATTTCCATTGTTTGCACGTAATATCTCATTCTCTATATTTTTTTATGCTCAATCTTTCTGTTTTCCTTTTTCAGTCTAAAAAGAAAGCGAAGTGACTATCATCGGATAGTCACGAGCGCTTAGAGGTATGAAGTTAAGTGAATCTTACTATCTGAAGGAGCTTAGCTTCTTAAAGGACTCTTAATAAAGAAAGCTTTTTTGAAGAAAGCAATTCAAGTAGGGCTTGAAAGAAGCCAGGCGATCCGATCAGAAGATAAAGAAGATAGACGAGAAGATAAGGGGCGAAGGACTTTTTTAAATCCGATCGGTGTAAACATGATATTAATTGGTCTTTGTCCTTTCTTAAAAGACTCTGGACGCTCCTTGTCCTAAGCCCCAGGCATCCGGTTACCTTTGCGGATCTCCGCTGCCTGCTTTTGCGCTATTGTTACTTACGACGTCTCTTCTCTTACTCAATTCTTGACTAGTCATAGTTTTTCTAAGGACCGGAATAAGAGGTTTCGGCTTTTCGGGGTATTTAACATAACTAATAATTCTATATTGGAAAAGTTTAAAAATTTCAAACAATTTTGATCGGTATTCAACTAAGGGCCCCGTTAAGTAAGATGGGAGCTAATGCAAAGCTAACAAGCGGGAACCCTGATCTAGACACAGTAGGATCAATTGAGTTAGCAAATCTAATGTGCGTACAAGCATCTTTTTCCTTTTATTTTTGAATTTGGCACTATTTAAATAAAAAAGAACCTACAATAAGGTTTTCTTCCTTAAACACTAACCCGACCAAGACTCACCAATAAGGTAACTACGCCCTGTGTTTTTTGGATCAAATCCGGTGACAATTCTCCACTTATGTCCTTCCAGAGCTGGGTAAGTGATCTTCAAGGGCATCTCCCCGATCCATTCTTCCCAGCGCTCCTCAATCAGATCCATAACTGCTGTTGCTTGTGCAGGAGTAACTAGAGAACTGAAAATTGCAATAAAGTTGTCAACTAAGAAAGACCGGAAGTCCATGCGAGCCGGGCTGATATTAACCAAAAAGATACCCTCCTCGAAAGGGCCTGAAATCAAAGACCCAGTCAGGGATAGAGTTGAGAATGACATTAAAATTGAACAACTGTGTAGGAGTACTAATAAGTTTTGTAAGGGTATAGTTTATTTAATTGAGTGAAATTAGGCCAGTAGTCTTNTATCCATAACTTCTGTTGCTTGTGCAGGAGTAACTAGAGAACTGAAAATTGCAATAAAGTTTTCAACTAAGAAAGACTGGAAGTCCATGCGAGCCGGGCTGATATTAACCAAAAAGATACCCTCATCGAAAGGGCCTGAAATCAAAGACCCAGTCAGGGATAGAGTTGAGAATGAAATTAAAATTGAACAACTGTATAGGAGTACTAATAAGTTTTATAAGGGTATAGTTTATTTAATTGAGTGAAATTAGGCCAGTAGTCTTTCTGAATGTGATAGCTGAGAACTGTGATTCTTCGCTCGATCAATTATTTCCATCACGCTCTGGCTTTAGCATCTGCCGAGCACATATAAGCGAAAAATAGAAAAAAGCTGGATTTCAATTGGATACCCTTTTTCTATGTTCCAGGTACAAGTCAAGTTGAATTTACAAAAGTGAATTCAGTGTTAGAAGTATTCAAATCCATAAATTCACTACGAAACAAGGCCGGAACCAAGCCCTAAATTTGAGACTTTGGAAAACTGCAAATAGTAAACTTAAACTATCAATCATATTAATATTACATCCATCTCCACATAGAAGTGTTGGAAAAGAAAGCTATCTGAGAGGCAGAGGTTGACTATAAACTTCATCTCTCTCTGGACCTCAGGGAGTTTTTCCAGTGCTGAATTGCGCGTGCACTTCTCCCAGAGCAGAATCACGTGTGTACTTGGTGTATAACCTGAGCAGTATCTTCCATCAGAACCCCAAATCGGCAACGAATATGTCCTTTAGACTTTGCTAAAAATGGCCGAACACTAAAAAATAGGTGGAAAACCAGCTTAAGCTGGTTGTACTTTTAAGTTCGTTCAATTCACACAGGCAGGGTGATTGAGGTGCGTGCTTCGCAAGTTTTTTACTTTCTTCACACAACAAAACAAAGGCATGATAGTACTGTACTCAACTGCTCGTGCCGTATGGCTCTTCTACATTCTATAATCTATAATATGTTCATTCATACCAATATACCTGCTAAAAAAAACCAATAAATTTTCAACCCCTCTCACAGTCATCAAACCTGCAACACCAAATTCCTCTCCGCCCTCTGCTCGGCAACGCAATTCACATGCTCACAACCAGTTAGAGCAAGAAAATCCACCCCCGTCTTTCTCTTAAAACTCACCTCAGTCTCGTAAATGTCCTTCCCAAATCCCAGCGTAAGGTGTATGATCCGTTGAATTCATTGCTGACTTCACCACGATCGATTAGGTGAAAGGGTTCTGCAAAGTTTGTTTTTTCATACAGGCAGCGTGGTTATAGTACTCATATTGTGCTAGCCATGCAATTCGTACTGCATTGGCAGAATTGCTATACACTCATAAAAAGAGGTTCGATAATCCTTCGTGCTCTACAAAAAAAAATAGAAATTTTCTACCAGTGTATATCGAGAAGCCATGGCCCTCCCTGCTCAAATTCTCGACATTCCCCAGCGACTTGCTAAAATTAATGTTGAAATACAAAATGTATAAAATTTTCTTCGAAAGACTCGAATAACGTTAAATGGTTTCTTGAGGCATCTTCGCTCCGTGAACCCGGCTGCTATTGAAGACCGAACGGAAGCAAGCCGTCAAAGAATTCGGGAACTAGAAGAAAGACTCTAGGGACTACGCTAGGAGCAGCAGGCACTGATCGTGGAGGCAATCTTTCTTGGTGCCCGAGAAAACTAAAAGATTCCGTCGACTCTTTTTAGTTTTAGAAGGTTTCAATAAGTGTCTTGAGACATTTGTTTTCATGTCTGGTGTTCTTTTTTTTTTAGTGTAGATCTACTCGGGTGCCTACTGGAGATAGACTCCTATCTATGCTAACTATCTTTGTTTGGTTTTATTTGTTATGTTTGCATGTATAGTATGGTAAAATAAAAAGTGTAAAATGTTTACCACTTAATGCTATGCTAATAGAATAATTAAAAAAGACTTATTCCCTAAATGACTACTCTAACTCTGTCAAAAAAAACTGGAATACGAATAAGATCCATAATGCCATCATTGTATGGCCGATGGTAGTACAGTAAATGACGCCTTCCTCTTCAGCGCCACACATAATTGGCTCGCGTAAAGGCAGAAGAAAGAAAGCCCGAACGAAAGAAAGCTGACCAGGAGTGCCAAACCACTCTAGTATCTTCACCCTTGCACCCCCTATGCTATTATACTTGGACTAGGGGCCTCCTTCCCTTGTGCTTTTATACACATGGAAGTACCTTTTCTTATCAATTCTCCTTCATAAAAAACAATAGTCAAATTTGGTGACTACTTTTTTAGTATTCACCCTCTCATCCCAAACTTACCCTTTTTCCACGGAAGCCCTCCCCTCAATTTATTGTTCTTCATGAGTGGGAAGAAAGAAAAATCTTTCTTATCCAATACCAATCCGGGAATACTAGGCTAAGCATGTAGCCTAGCCGCTTCACTCGTCAAAAACCGGATTAGTTGAATGGTACTAACTAAGAATGCTATTGGATGAGGAAATTTTGACTCTGGAAGACCTGGAAAGACGGAACTACTTTCGGCGGGTCCTTCTATTATCTCCTTCACGCTACCTAATCTGAACTAATGAGTTCCTGTAGCAGCATTGAGTGATCCCCTTCTCCGACACCGATACCCTAGGGATTACATATTGTGCCAACTCCCCTCTGCTGCCTCGCTCTACAACCGGATACTTTTCTTGGCACTGGTTGAATTACTTGGAACCCTAAGAAAGGATCGACTGTCTCTCGCTTTACTTTACCGGTAAAGCATTTCTTGCTAGATCGGATTGAGAGTGACTTCTTCCGCTGACTAAGGTGTTTCATTTGTGCGTTTGCAACATCCGAAAGGAAAACCGTCTCTCTTCCATTTGGATCAAGCATCGTAATCGTACCGCTATAAAACAATTCATAGAAAGAGGAGCAACCTCTACGTATTGCCCATTCTCCATCCTTGGTGAGTCCGGTTTTCTGTGCTACGTTATTCTTAGATCCAGCGAAATCATTGGTATTGGTTTCAGAGTCCACTGGCTGTCTAGAAAGTCGATAGTCAACTTGAATGTTTACACAATAATCTCCAATCCAAGCCTCTTTTGTCAATCCGGGGCAATACGAGTGGCATAAGCTATTTCTTATAAACAGGCTTTCGAGAAGAAATTGGAGGACTACCGATTGATTGACCCCGGAAGTAAAGAATGACGGTTCGACGAGCTCTTATTCGCCCCTGGCGGACCTGTATACTCTTGTCCTGTTGGGTATAAAGGACACGGGGAGCTGCCTTGGGTATCTCCGAGGACTTGAGCTAAGGGATTGTTTACTGAACGTCCCATACTTTACCTATCATTCGGTGAAGTGCCCCCTTCCATTTCTTAGGTAACCCGTAATGCGTGAACCAGTGCCCTTTTCTTTTGTACTAATCAACTATATGAAATATAGAAAAGAAGGTCTTCAATCTTCACACTTATGCGTGTTTGGAACATTTTGAGGTCAGCTTTGAGTGGTTGATTTTTTCCAACTTCCATATCAATTATGGAGAGAGAGAGATCGAAGGTCTTGTCGTGCGTCTTGGAGCGAATAATTGCTTAAAATAAAGGCCGTTAAGGTCACATTGACATAGAATAATACGGATTAGCTCGCCCAGTGAGAAAGGCCCTGACCCTGCCAACCAAGTATCAAAAAGAAAGAGAGAAAAATCGGATATGAATAAGGGATAGGCAAGTCTCATTCAATCGATTCCTAATTCAATAGGGGAATCAAACATTTAACAATTTATGATATCTCCCGCGGGGACGGAAATAAAAATCGGACAGGATTTGCTCAATCAAAGACAGTTCAATTCGATCTTAGTCGATCTAAGGTTTACCGTCTCTCCGGCCCCGTTTCGGTGCACTATTGGAGAGCTCACTGGGCCCGTCTCTTTCTCCATCAAAAATGGAAACTAGCCTACTGAACGATTCCATCTATCACTTACGTCATTTCTCAAGGTCAGAAATCTCAAATTTCGAATTTAAGCATGAAGTCATCGTTCCGTCATCCAACATGCTTCTATCTAAGTGATTTCATACCTTAGTACTCCCCTCTGTCACCCTTCTAAGCTCCTTTGACCTATGCCTTTAGTCTGCTTTGAATGATCCTTTCACTCTTCGAAGGTGAGTGAAGTACTTAGAGGGATTATATGGAAGGAACCTCTACTAAGAATGGAATGCATTGATTTGGGGAACTTCTTCTCCTTATTTAGCTTTCAAGTGGGAGAGTACTTCCATAGAGTCATTTATGTTAACCCCTGCTTTGTGGTACTATCTCAGTCTAAGACTTTGGGAGCCTGCATTTGTGGGAGCTGAGGCCACATTCACTACCATCGCAGTCTGGGTCCAACTAGGAGGTCTTCCCATTGAATTCTATTACATACATGACCACATTGAATAGGATAGGAAAGGAAAGGAATGGAATCTTCGCGTGGACAAAGAGAGAGAAGAGATGGCTAGGTCAACCTTATGGATAACTTAGCGTAAGGACATGATAGGAAAGATAAATGCTCAATGAAGCGCTCAAGAGAAGGGTGTAGGGCATTGAGCAGGGCTAGTCAGTGCCCCGAAGTACACAAAATACCGGCTGGTACAAAGCAGGTCAGGAAGCTTGACATGACAGAAGTTCGAGTCGAACCAGACTAGCAGATAGTGGGGTGATTGATAGTTCGGGCAGTGGAAGAGCTTGGAAGGCAGCTGTAAGGGATTGAAAGCGCGTAGTCCCTCGATTCAGGGATCGGTAGCGTCTTCCTCGGTCGGTAGGTGGGCATGAATGGAGCTTCCAGGAGTTAGTGCATTGGATTCCTGGGCAACTGCATCTAGTAGAGCTGACTGAAGACCAAAGCAATCTCCTTTCTAGTCTAGTCTAGGCTTCTAGCCTTGGAAATGAGTCCTTAAAATCCCCTAGCTGCATTAGCGGTCTTAGCATTTTCCCTCTTTTATCGGACGAGTCAAGCAAGTCCAGAAAGAGTGAATCGTCGAATAGGGGGAAGTAATATCACGGCAAAAGCCTTTTGGGTCGGAAGAGCAAGATTTTTCTTTTCGATCTGGTAGGAGGGGAAGGAGGACAGAGCTTTTGATTAATTATTTGTGTGGGTCTAGCTCTGCTTTCTAAGGGCTTCTTTTCTTAGCTTCACCGGCTGGAAATATAATTCATGTGCATCAACAAAGGTCTAACAGTTTCATTGTAGGCACATCTTTCTCTTAGTGAAAGCCGCGTTCACACAGCCCTATGCCCCCCCCTTGTGGTATTCATCCGGATTTCTCTGTCCCAAGCCGGTCTGTTCACAAATCTCGGATGTTACATTTTTGCACGAATCCGACCTTTTCAGGGTTGAAGGCGTAAGCGCAGCTATTAAATAAAATCCACATCTTCTATTGACTCGTCCCGCTTGAGGTTTATCGAAGATAAGTATCAAGTCCTATATGGCTGAACTAGACTAGATTTAGAGGATGGGTAGTGGATAAAAAGTCATCCCGAGGTATACTCACAAACTCTTTCACGAGCTGGACTCGAACCAGCATCTCAGGGAGCAAAAGACAGGCCCAGAGAACAACCTTTCATTTTGATCGTGACAAAAAAAAAGAAATAAGAGAGGGAACTTGGAGTTGGCGCCCACATAACGGATTGCTTGCTTACCAAGCCATCCTGGCTTTCACTCCTCCAGTTAGATTATTCCGCTTTGTCTCACCCAGGTGGCCTACCCGCTTTCCTTTCGTTCAGCTGCCCTCAACCGCGCCATAGGGACTTCTCAGTGCAAATCCAATTCATTATCATCCACCGAGTATTCTATTTATATAGGCTGAGTTTTGGCCATGTGTTCGTATATCGCGAGACAGTAGATTAAAAAATTCGAGTTCTCTCTGGTCCTTTACTAATACATTCCCGCCTTGTTGGTCAAGTTCACTTCGTTTCTCATCCAAAAAGTCACAAAAGGCTTCTTGGGGGGTGTAGGTGGCATTTTCGGCCAAGGCAGGATGTGAAGTAAGTATTTGTTGAAAAAGAGAATAGCATGAATTCTTTTTCTCGCGGATCCGAAGATCCCTATTCTCGAACTCGATCAATTGGTTATATTCATTTTGCGAGGAACAATTGTTGAGTGAATGTTTTACTTCTGCCCAATAGACCCCCCTATCCTTATCCATCAAAAAAATGCTATTGGTATTTTCCATTGCCAATATCCTATTTATCATCGATGACTCCAAGACTATATTGTGATTCGGGGGCCAAGGCTCCGACAGGACCTGGAGCCCGAATAAATCTTCCGATGAGGAGTTTGAAGGGACCGGAAGAGGAAGTCCTTGCCCTCCCCCCACACTCAAAACCAAAACAAAAGAGAAAAGATCAGCCAAAAGAACATCTACGCGAGAAAGTAAGTAGATACGGAGAAAATAGAAAAAGAAAGAGATGAAAAATATTAGGAATAACAGAATCACACTCCTTTTTCTTTTTGTTGAACGAGAAACTAGAGTCAGACTTAGTAAAAGTAAGAAGAAAAGAAGGATCAATTCTGGGGTGGTGCTTCTATCTGATCCTAGAAAACGTACGAAACAACCTGCTACGGAACTACCGATAAGGGGCAAAAACACTTTACTTAGTCGAGGCATCATGTCTTTACTTTATGCTTTGCGCTGTTTGCCTTACTGTCCGACCACGGAGAAGGCTACCACATCAAGGTGACAGGATTCGAACCTATGGCCCTCTGTACCCAAAACAAATGCGCTGACCAAACTGCACTACACCTCGTCTCACCACCCCGAAGCATATAGATCCACTCGATTGATGAACACTCAAACCGAACTCGCCCATCCTTTTCGGCACAGGGATGCGAGAACCAATCCGAGTAATCAACCGTTTTTTTTAAATTTGCCTCAAGTAAGCCACCCCAACCCTACCGCCAAAAAGCCGTCCGAATAGTGCAGGAGCGCTCACATTTTATTGCTTACTCTTTCACTTTCATTTCTAAATCCGGATCGCTCCCGACTACGGTTTGGACCTTTCGCCTGCTTAGAAGTGGATTCGAACCACTGGAACAAGGATTTTCAGTCCTTTGCTCTAACCAACTGAGCTACCTGAACCACTTTCCTAAAGTCTGTTTTCTTCATCGAATAGCGCCCTACCTTACCACTTGACTAGTAAGGGAAAAGCCCTTTACTAAACTAAGAAAATAGAATAGATAGGCTTTTTTCGCTTGTTCGTTAGGCTTTCGAGAAGCTCTTTCAACTGCCGCCTAATCCCCCAACATGCTCAAGAACCGAGATCCGTCCAGGGACTGGACGGCCGGAGGGAGCTTACTTATAGAAAGAAGATAGGCCTGTCAAAGAAAAACAAGGTGCAACAGGCTCTCCGCTCCTAGTCACTAAGAAGTGCTATTCTGTCCTCCGGGGGACTGGACTCCACCAAGAGGTTCTTTCTCTCACGTAATTTTGCCCGCCCCTTTCATTTTCGTACCGGAGGAAATGGTATTCGAACCCATGATACAATCTTCTTGTATGTCGATTTAGCAAACCAATTCCTTAAGCCACTCAACCATACCTCCAAGTTGTTGATCGGAATAGAATTGGATGTGTCGGGTTTAGGTACTTGCCCGAAGGAAGGGCTATCTGATCCGATCAACTACATAAGTCGTAGCGCGCTAGCGCGCGTACTCTTCCTCTATGAGCGAGACTCTATCCAGATCTATGGATCTCATCTTCCCAGCATCAAAGCGAGACTCCATCCAAAGCTGCCACTCCTTGGGCGAGGACTTCTGTTCTATGAACACCCCACCACTGAATGATTCACTTTCAAGTTCTCGCCTCCGACCCGGGAGAACACAGGGTCAAGCCAAGCCCTGACCTGCCAAAATGGAATTCATATCTCCTTCATCTGGTCGAGAAGGGAGGGGAACTGGACTCTGCCTCTTCTATTACATATACATTACATTACGGAGAAGTCCATTCTCGTCATGATCGATCCACGTCCTAGCGTAGTGCCCGGCTTGCTTAGCAACCAAAGCTAGCTTACTAAGGTAGTTTACTTTTTCATTTTGAAAAAAGAAGGCGAAGGCATTTTTCCTTGATTGCACGAGCTAGCCAGCAAGCCAGCAAACCCCCCCTTACTCACCTCAACATCTATAAAAAGAGCTCTTTCTCCTTTTCATAATAATAAGGTAAGCATCCAGCTCTCGATCCAGAGCTACTGCTTCAAGAATCAACTGAGCTCAGGAAGTCAGGTTAAGACGTCGACTTTGACAGGGGAGATGAAAAAGAATTCCTGTCTTTAGAAGTAAATCCCACTAAACTAGACTTGTACGCTTGACATGAAAAGTAGAGGCAAGCGGAGTCAAAGGCCGAGCCTCAACCAGCAAAGGGGGACAGCCATGCCAATCCAAGCACAGTAAAAGTGTGCCCACTCTACCCTTCTTTCTTTACCCTAGACTTCGTTCTTCAAGGAGACCCATGTGCATTTCCTCTGTTCTGTGCTCGCTACGCCCTTGTGCCTTTAGTTGAAGTATAGGTCGTCGATTCAATCTATCTTTATGGGATTTTTCTAGTAGGTAGAGAGAAGACTAGTAATTGTTTTTCGGCACTCTCTTCCTTCGTCTTAAGTCAAGTTCAGTTTACTTTTTTGATTCGGAACTCTTAGTCGAGCTGATGGCGATATCGATTTTTTGTTCGAGGTTCAAGAGCGAGGTAGAGCACTCAATGGGCTAGGGTGGCCTCATTACGCCTTACCAACCCCAGGGAAACTCCGAATACAGGCCTAGATACAGAATCCTCAGAATCGTATGATTCAGATACCTGACGAAATGAACAGATAAAAGACCGGGATAGCCGGGATGACCTATTTCAATTCAGATGATCCACCTCTTTGTCCGCTTGGGAGGGCTAACTTGGATAGGTCATATACGAGGGAAACTGTCCAACGGGAAAAATCTTTCAATCAAGCAAGCAAGCCAAGCAAGGAAAATCGCCAATCGATTTTCCGATCCAACTACGGACAAAACACCACGCCCACAGGCTCGGCCAAACCGAGCCGCCCAGGCCGCAAGCGAAAAACAGGCATATTCTCAGACTGAATAAGCAGTGGCTACCATTGCTGAAGTCCAGCATCAGGAACAGCCTCAAGCTGGTGGCCCAGCCCTAGCTCAATCAGTGTGGTGGAGTTCCGTTCTTTCAATCTCTCCGCCAGGGAAGTGCTCTTCGGGCTGAGGTCCAATTCATCTCGTAGGCTTATTGTAGAAAGGAAATCTTCAATCAATCATCATCTACATTATATAATAATATATATATATAAGAGATGAAGTGGGAAAGGCTTCCCTCGGTACAGCGAGGGAGGAACCAAGCCTTCGCTCGATCACCGAACCGCCAGTCTTAACTCCTTGAATCAGTCAGCAAATTAGTAAGTCCATCAATCTGTAGTGTAATAGTCTCACCAGCCCGTAGACTAGTCCAGTAGTGGGTGAGTAGAGTCTGTGCTTTGGTGGGCACCGGGCATCCAGTAAGAAGAAGTAGCTCCGCCAACAGCGCACGCAAGCTGCTCAGGAAGAGCACAACTCTAACTAGCGAAGGGAGGTGATCAGCTCAATTGAAAGAGAGGGCGCGGGGGGCATAAAATTCTTCGATCTTGCCTGTTGCACTGCGTGGTAACAAATTTCATTGATTGATCGGATTTCGATCAGAAAGGAAGGGAATTTTCTTGTCCCACCTGGCGGTTAAAATAAAAAGAAAGAATTNCCCTGGATCTTCTTCAACCGCGGGAAGACTTGGTTCTGTCGAAGAGCTAACACCCATTCCAGCGTCTCCGCCGTAAAGAGGAATGTCCTCCATTAAAGAAAGCAGTCAATCGAGGGAATGCCTTAAAAGCGCCTACTTTTCTTTCTTTTTTGAGCTCTCACCTTGAGACGATCTTGTTCAATGGTTTATGAATTTCTCACTTGAGCTTTCTATCAAATTTCCATTGATCGACTAGTGGACTCATTGGACTCTTCTATTTAAGCCTGAGCCCGAAGCGAGTGAAACTCGTCCTTCATTTCATACCTCATTCCGGTGCCTATGGGTTTTTTCTTTGACCGGCCTATCTTCTTTCTATAAGCAAGCTCCCTCCGGCCGTCCAGTCCCTGGACGGCTCTCGGTTCTTGAACATGTTGGGGGATTAGGCGGCACTTGAAAGAGCTTTCCTTCGCCTATCGTTTGTATCAGCTTGGCTTCGTCCCGAACCAAGGAGGCATTCTGGCGGACGTATGCGTGTAGGAAGGCCGACGACTACATAAGCTAAAAGACTACGACTACAAGATAGGCCGGAAGTGACTCGCTTGTATTCTCGTTAGGGATCTAAAGGCTATTAAATATTCGCCTAAGCAGACGATGGACGAGACTCTGGAAGAGTGGATTTCTGCTGAGGTTGCTTCTGACGGTCTTGTGAACAATTTGGTAAAAAACCCTAGTGAAAACTATGTATGTATAGTATAACCGCCGCTTCAAATCAATTGAATCAATGCAATCAATGTTGTTCCCACATGCCTATTCATTCATATTTGGTTGGATTCCTCGGTTCATCTTATGCCAACGATGGAATAGCCTCTTTTTCTAGCTATTACTTGCCTTCATTCAGGTATGGGGGCTGGGAAGGCTTCGTCGGTTTGAGAAGGTGAACGACGAATCTGAGTGATCGAAGGTTCAAGTACTGAGCGAATATTCAACCGTCTATTCATGTGAGAACTTCTTTCCCCTTTGGTTGACACCACCTTAGCCTTAGTTAGTAAGGGAGGGGGGTGACTATTATATAGGGACTCCGGAAGTTCATGGGAAGAGGTTAGTGGAAGAGATCACTCGAGGAGTGGTGAGCAGCACGAAAATTGTTTCAATCAAATGGCATAGTATTAGGGTAGGAGGCTTTCCTTTGTTATAGAAATCCACAGACAACATTCTGGAACTTCCAAACCAAATAAATGCAAGATGAGAAGGAGCTTTTTACGTTACGCTTTAATAGAATGAATTCGGTAAGGGTAGAATAGGCCCTATGGTCGATCGAAGGTGTTGTCCCACTTGAACTCAAATGTATCTGACCTTCAATCCAGCCAGCTCATAACAAAATGTTAGACCAATCTCAGGGCTGACACAACCGAATTGGTTGAGGAAAAGGAAACCCCAGCGACCAAGCACTCCCGCCCCCAAAAGCGGAGACCGAAGAACCGCCAGGTTGTCGAGGACACGTCTGAAGAGGAAGCGGGCGCCCTCTAAGTTGACCACCCTACCCACTAATGGACTATGAGGGGGGAAGGCGAACGGGAACCGATCGAAAACCCTCTCTTTACTCAATGGATAGCGCTTATTCTCTTTCAATCAACAAAATGAGAAATGGGGGAGAAAGAAAAAAAAGAGGTCTTTATTGAAGAGGCTTTGCACCTGAAATAGGACTAATGCAGATCCAGAAGAATGGTCTGGGCTTTCAAAAAGATGAAGATGCAAGGGGTAAAGAGAAAGTCTTTTGAACAAGCAAGCTGACATAAGGATTCTAGCTCGCGCCCACTTAGAGCAGATGGAGATTCTCGGACGGGGAAAAGCGACACTCGACATCTATTAAACAAGACCAAGAACAAAGCCATACCATTCCCTCGGGAGAAAGTAGTGATGATTGCCATGAATGCTTCCCTCGAGGACGTGTACAAGAAGGTCTTTGCCGATTCCTATCAACATGGTGCATCTCTTAGTAGAGGGGCGTGAAAAGTGGAGACTTTGACCGAATGAATAGGGATCAATTGATAGAAATTTTTCTTGAGGAAGAGAATCCAGGATGAACGCTTTTTTCATTATCTATGCTCTGACTGGATGCGTACTCGCGTGATCAATCGATGGACGGGGGAATTGCGTGAATGATGAGACCGGCCTAACCTAAAGTCAAGGCTCTTCCCTCTCTTGATGGCGAATCTTGATTGACTGACAATAGGAACCGATTCGGAGAAAGAAGAAGCATGGCATGATATAGGCGGCGGATCAATTTCCGATAGCGAATTACTTGACTCGATGGAGGGAGGGAGAGCCCTCAAACTCAAGCACGAAATCAATGTTGAGTCAACAATCATCGATAGGGGTACCACCAAGCGAGATCGATACCCCTCCGCAGGACCTTCACCCGGAAGACAAAATCAAAGGTAGACAACAGTCAGTTGTTTCACTTCAGTAAGAGGTAAGGCAGAAAAAGGGAAAAGGGAAAGGCACCTTGACTTTGAAAACTCAAAGGGCAAGCAAGGGAAGTGCAAGCTAACTAATGGCAAGGGCCGGAGATAGAGAGTGATGAAGGGGGAAGAGGAGCTTGGTAGCTTGCGTAAGTACAGTTTCAGAGGTTCAGAAGCCAAAGGCAACTCTCAGACCATTTGAGTTTACAGATTCTGCCGCTTAGGTGACCTACGAGATAGAACATGGGTTCACCCGCTCAAAACTATTACTAGACTACTAGTAGAGGAACTGAACGGGCAAAAAGACCTACTAAATAGGAGGAAAAGGTGCTATCCCAATAGGTTCCGGATCGGCTTGAGCAATAAGTGAAGGAGCTTGACCAATCCCAATGAGGGAAGTAGTGAAAGAGAAGCGGAAGGGACATCTTGAACTCAGGGGGAAGGGACCTTAATGATAACAAAAGAAGTGCGTGCATTTCCCGATAAAAGAAGCCCTTGAACTCACCTCCATTCAACAAAGAAATTTCACACATGAACTCTCCTCAGGATTGGACTCTTTCTGATAGCCCTTTTGCCAGCCTAGATGAATCTTCTATCCAGATCTGATTTCGTCCTGTATTCCAAGACACCTTTAACCAACCGTAGAGATCAGGGGTGAGATATCAAAGTCAACCTCCTTGTCAGGTCAGATAGATGACTGGCATATAGAGATGCTTAAGCTCCTGCGCACCAGTTGAAAAGGCCCTTTCCCTTTTTAATAATATAAGGTAAGCTTTATAGCTCCAACCTAGTCAAGGGCCTTTGATGCTCTTTGTATAGGTTGGGTTGCTGGATACGGGATCCTCGTAGTAGGCTGGACCAAGAACCAACCGAGCAGCTTCTCACTTAGCTAACTGCCAGACAATGATGCAAATCAACTCCTTATATAGAATGCAAATCGACACTGAAGTTTGAGCTTGTGTTTTCCTATCTTCTCTGCCTTGCCCACTCCACCTTATTTGCTGGAGGGAGGATACGATTGTCGAAGTTGAAGTCCCGTAGACGGTGATACCGCCACCTTTGGCGACGTGATCTTTTCTTATTCACTTGTGCTGGTGGCGGAGAGGTCGGTGCTTGTGTTCTGGATCTGGGGGTGGGTCTTCCCTTTCTCAATTATGATGTACTCGGTTAGGTTGCCATCTAGGTCTTGGTCGTGGGCGACATCATTGATGAAAAAAGAAAAACTTCCCCGATCGCATCATTAACCGGTGTAGGATTCAACTAGAAATGAAAGTCTCTTTCTCGGATATATTCTTCCTGCTGTAAAGTCGGCTCGTTCATTATTTGTATGTATCAGACCATAATGGATAGTGAATTCAATCTAATGGTAGGGCTTTTGAAGAGCTCTTGAAGTCTACCCCGGCGCCCTTCTTCATTCATTCATTTAGGCCCGGCTAGGAACACGTGGATCCAGGGAACCTGGCTCGGGGACCTGGCCGATGGCTACTTCCAATTCAAGTGACACTTATCTTAACACAACTCGGGCTAATCGACTCCCAGCCTAGCTAGACCTGGTGAAAGTAGGATTGAATCAAATACGGAAAGGTCATGAGGCTAGAACCCATAGGCACCGGACTGAGGTAAGAAATGAAGGACGAGTAAGGCCTTCAAAGAGAAATGAAAGGATTTTTTTAGCATTTTTCCACTTTATCCAAGGAATCCCTTTCTTGGGATTTGTATTTGAGAGAGAGAGCTATTCTTAGGTCAGTTCCTTTAGTCAACTTTTTCACAATTCATTCTTGGGCATAGCTGTTCACGAAAGGTGGCATCGGACATCTGTCAGCGGCCGGAGTCTTACATCCGAGCGAGAGGTCAGACCAATCTCATTCATCCTGGTCTGATCCGAACGTTGTTGCCTCCAAGTCTCTTGCTCCTATTAAGCTCAGCCTTAGTAGAAGTGGGTAGCGGCACTGGGTGGACGGTCTATCCGCCCTTAAGTGGTATTACTATCCGGCAAGCTAAAATCTACTCCTAACAAGTTGTTGGATCGAAGTAGTACATTATACATCTGCCCGCGAGCAGCGGAGGGGGTTCGATTCCCGTTATCCGCGATGTGGCAAAAAAGACTGATTCAACGAGATATGCCTTGATCGGGATAGCCGGGATGACCTATTTCAAGATCAAAAGATCCACCTCTTTGTCGTCTTGGGAGGTCTAAATCGGATAGGTCAGATACGAGGGAAATAACCCATAAAAGAGAGATTGGATGCCCTTTTCGATGCAGTTCACGATGCGGAGCTGCCAGCTAGCTAAGCTAGGTAGTTTGTTGTTAGAATATCTATCCTAGTAGGAAGATGAAAAGAATGTTGGGCCAAGCCTTGCCAGCCGGTAATAGCCGAAGGCAAAAAAGGGGGGAGATAGGGAAGAGGAGATTAAGGATAGTCACTCCACTCCATAGATAGTGCACATAGATTCTTCTTTCATTTTCCATTCCTTTCGGGTCGGAAACGCACATGTCGGAGGGCCCCACTCGGATGACTGGTTTTGAGGTAGGCATCTTCTAGGCTTTCACCCTCTGTCAGTCCATTGCATCAAGAGTATTGAGATTGATTGGGCCCTAGGACCCTTTTAGGAAAGCGACGGAAGAAAAGTAAGGATTGCTCTAATAAGAAGGATCTTGCTATTCTAGGAGGTGGCGTACCTGAAAGNCCTATTTGAGATACTGATTCAAGTCTTAGTACTAACGAATGATCAAAGTCAACAGTCAGTCTTTCAGGTACGCTACCTCCTAGAATAGCAAGATCCTTCTTATTAGAGCAATCCTTACTTTTCTTCTGTCACTTTCCTAAAAGGGCTTCTTTTTTTAAAAAGACCTAAGCTTGAAGTCAAGGCTTCTATGATGCTCGATCTTTCTTGACCCCAACATGAAAGGGGTGGGACTAGGAGGGTTACTACAAGTGTCATTTTAGTAGTCCTAGCTATCCACTCCACTATGTGGTAGAGTGTTCGTCCCCACCCCTTCGCAGGGGTACCTTCCCTTTTAATAGGGAGAAGGACTCGGAATTGACTCCCCTCGATTCGAGATCTGAAAGAAGGGTATGGAGTTTCTCCAAGGAATGATCTCCCGTGGCAGTACGCGGATTCTCGAGGGCCCGAGGCATAGGTAGCAAGGATAGGAAGAAGGGGTTCAATGAAGGCTGTTGTTGAGGTTTTTATTCCAACTAGCGAGGAAAGGCCTCGTTTTGGTCCTGTAGAATGAATGTGAAAATCAGAATCCTCAGAATCGTATGATTCAGATACCTGACGAAATGAATAGATAAAAGATCGGGATAGCCGGGATGACCTATTTCAAGATCAGATGATCCACCTCTTTGTCCACTTGGGAGGGCTAACTCGGATAGGTCAGATACGAGGGAAACAGCCCATAAAAGAGAGATCGAATGCCCTTTCCGATGCAGTTCACGATGTGGAGCTGCCAACTAGCTAAGCTAGGTAGTTTGTTGTTATAATATCTATCCTAGTAGGAAGATGGAAAGAATATACTATACACTATAGGAGAGTCAACTAATAGGCCTGTTGGAACTATATCAAGTTCCCGCTTAGCCCCTGGCTTACCTAAACCGCTGTTAGCATGTTAGCACGAGAGTGGATTGCCTCGGCTTCTTAGGAACATGAGGAAGCGGCCTAACATCTTTTTAATCGAAATCCCAATCAAAGACAAGTTCTACCAAGGCCAGGATCTGAAAGAGAAAAAGCTCGTGACACAAGAAGGGCAGGAACCTTAATGCCTGAGGAAAGAGATAGAAATGGATTACTTGCTTCTCCAAAGGCCCCACATTGAAGGGCATAATCTAATATAGGACTGCTCACCCTATTTGTCGCTTGCGGCCTGGGCGGCTCGATTCGGCCGAGCCTGTGGGCGTGGTGTTTTTTCCGTAGTTGGATCGGCAAATTGATTGGAAATTTGCCTTGCTTGGATTACTTGCTTGATTGAAAGAGTTTTCCCGTTGGACAACTACGAAGTCACTCGACCAAAAGAAGGTCTTATTTGAGTTCATAGCGAGGAGCCAGACAGAGACTTATTGAATTTCTGAAAGAGTTTTCATAATGCTATACTTCAATTAAAGATCGAGTCAAAGGAGAATTCCGCTTTACAAAACGAAAAATCTTTCTTAAGAACCTAGGCGACTTGCTTTAAAGCGGCGCCTTCCTTTTTTGAATATGAAAAGAGACCAGCCAGCTTTTAGATGAAAGAAAGGAGGCCTTTCCTTGTAGGAATAGCTTTCTAAACTATTTTAAATAATATGAGACCACCAAGGCCTCCCAAAAGATTTTGACAGAAGAAGATTCCAACAAACAAACCTTNTCTTTAAAGCGGCGTTCCGTGCTGCTCACCATTCCTCGAGGCCAAATACGGGGTCGAACCGTCATTCCAGGATTTGCAGTTCGATACATTTCCATTATGTTACATAGCCAAACCCGTGTGCCAAAGTCAAACGATTGTTCTTCCTTCTCCGCTCCTTCCTTTCATTCACTAGTTGAGTACTTCCTCCTGTCAGATAGAAGCTTTTCAAAGGGTGCTTCGCTTCCAGCTCTTCTTGTTCGATACTGCTTCCCGTCAGCTGTTCACCGTTGGATCTCGCCAGTACAGCCCCTCTATAGTTTTCGTTACCGAGATATTCTTTTTTTTTAATTGTTCCCAAGGATTTTTTGGGGAATCTGCTCCCATGCTGCAAACAGTCAAATCTGACCTGAACCCTGTCAGAAAGGTGGATCTATAGGGGAAAGGATAAATATATAGTATCAACAAGAAGATAGTTTGATTTTCTTGTTTGCACATGTGTATTGTCTAATCTAGGAGAATCAAGCTTTTCCCCTTCTGTAAGCGCCGAATCGGTTCCTAGTGTCAGTCAATCAAGATTCGCCATCAAGAGAGGGAAGAGCCTTGACTTTAGGTTAGGCCGGTCCCATCATTCACGCAATTCCCCGTCCATCGATTGATCACGCGAGTACGCATCCAGTCAGCGCATAGCGAATGAAAAAAGCGTTCATCCTGGATTCTCTTCCTCAAGAAAAATGTCTATCAATTGATCCCTATTCATTCGGTCAAAGTCTCCACTTTTCACTCAAGGGAATTTCCGCCAATCACTTCAACAGTGCCAAAATTCCCTATTCCTTGAGTCACTGGAACCGCTGACCCAACGGCCGCGAGGAATCAAGAGATCTTTGCCGGTGCTGACTTGGATCTCGGGTGACGGAATAAGGCAGCCAGAAGTGACGAGTAGTCGCGGTCGAAGCTTACGGTCCTGCCACTTTCTCGATCAACTAACCGAACTCTCGAAGACAAGGAAAGGGGCTGATTCACAAAGGAGTCTGGCACCGACTCGGATAGATGATGCCCTATCGCACTCCCTTCGATCCTCTATCAATTCGCTTGATCAAACAAACGAAAACAGTCAAGTGATGCTTCTCTTATTGTAATCTTTTAGCAGGGAGCTTGGGATGGGCCCAAGTAAAAGGCCAGCTAGTGGTTCCCAATAAAAAGCCATCATCCTTCTGTCGCCTGTTAGCCACACCAGACCAAGAAAAGGCAAACTAATCAACCAAGACTCTGAATGGATCCGTAGTCTGCTCAAAACTCGGTAGCACGGGGAAATCCGCTTGGGTGAAAAAGGCGGGTAAATCTAGTTCAATTGGTAAATCCATCTCAGGAGTAAGCTGCTCCGTTGTAGCCACTTCTGTACCTGTACCGGCATTCTCATCATGATACATTCTTGTAGTAAGCAGGTGGTTGATAAACACGTATTATTGGGAGGGGGCAGCAGGCAATGGATACCGTTCTCGCACCCGAGCCTGCAGTTGGTAGGTCAAATCCCTCTGTCCAAGTGATTGAGTTGAAGCTTTGGGCATAGAGCGGAGCGAGCCCGGGATTACAGTTCACTGCGCCCGCTCCTTTAAAGGGCGGCGGCTTGAAAGCTTACCTTATTATTAGATAAAGCTGTCTAGAAAGTCGATTGTCCACTTGAATGTTTACACAAGAATCTCCAATCCAAGCCTCTTTTGTCAATCCGGGGCAATACGAGTGGCATAAGCTATTTCTTATAAACAGGCTTTCGAGAAGAAATATTCCCAAGGCGTTGGAAATCCAGACCGGCTCAGAGAATCACTCTCGCTATTTAGCCCTTCGTTCCGCCAACAAAGAAGTCATCCTTGACGATTTCCCATTTCTTCCCTGCCGAGCCGCCTCTCTTCGCCATTCGATGCTAGGCGAGTCTGAGAAGGAATGAATAGGTCCAGGGTTCTTCCTACATCAATTGGTTGGAAAGGCGAAATCACGTACTTTTGAGGAGGTCTGACTGATAGAGCTTGGTTTTTCTTCCTTGACTCGAGACCTCTTTCACTAAGACTCCTATAAGAGAAGGAGCTTTCTTAACCCCTACGTACGGCAGGCCCTTATTCAAGAGTTCCCTTTCCCCAGCCTCCAATCATCTCAGAAGAGAAGACTAGTTAGACTATTACCGAAAGATTCCATTCCAATCCCTAAAAAAAGAAAGAGAATGGAAAAAGCTTATGACACAAGAAGGGCAGAAACCTTAATACCTGAGGAAAGAGATAGAAATGGATTACTTGCTTCTCCAAAGGCCCCGCGCAAAACTACAACTAGACTACCAGTAGAGGAACTGAACGGGAAAAAAGACCTACTAAATAGGAGGAGATCGAGCGCTCTTGCGCCGAAGATGAACGGGGCTAAGCGATCCTGCCTAAGCTGTGGGATGTCAAAATACATCCGCAGGGATATTTTAATTCCTTTTCCACTCATACGGCTCCTCCAGGGATGGAGGTAGGCCCAGCCCAGGCTTGTGCGGTTAAGGTTGTTGTACACGACTGATGCGAGACTAAATTGCATAGTTTAACATGTGATATACCTTACATTTTATGAGCATTAATGATAGAATTACACTTGTTATGTGCTTAATGGAGTTTATTTCATGTGTAGGTGAATTGGAAATGGAAACGGAGCTAAAGGGATGCAAATACGTCAAAAATACGCAAAAGGAGACGCCCGGGCGATAGCCGGGAGTTTGCCCCATGAAGCCTGGCCCCCCCTGGCGTTAGGGGGGCGTTAGAACCCAAACTCCTGGGGCCCCCTGGCGTTAGGGGGGCGTTAGAGCCCAAACGCCAGGGGTCTCCAGTGTTGGCCAAGTCCGAGTTTGACGAGTTTAAGTGTTTGCCAAGTGAAATAGAAGTCTCCTACACGGCTAGGGTTCACCCTAAACCTATAAATAGACTCCTAAAACACAA
>ML383782.1:3048-21387 GCA_005239525.1 Nicotiana knightiana
AAACGGGCACAGATTCATTTTGGTTGCTATCGACTATTTAGTAGTCTGATTTCGATGTTTCTTGTCTAAATATTCGAGTTCTGGGATATTCATCCTATTGGTTGTTGTTGGGTCTGGGTTGTTCTGCTCTTGTAGCTGCTGAATTTTTCTCCTCTTTGCTGCTTTGCTGACTACCTGGCCTTTATTTGGTCAGGATTTTTGTTCACTTTTTCTCTTTAAAAGGTATGTAACAATGAACTTTAAATAAAGTTACTAAAGTCAGAATTTGTGCTGAAATGTTTAATTCATGTTGTGTTTTTGAGATTATGTAAAGTTGAATCTTCTTCTCCTTTATTCTTAGTATAAACCATTGAAATAAGACTGTTAGTGTGCTGGTAAAGGAATCTAAAGGAATATTGTATATGAACTATCTGAACTATTCTGTTTTAGCTTTTGTTTAAATTCTGTTGTTTTCAGAACTTATTAAGTTTTGCATGAGGTTCTTTTGTGTCTGCCTCAGTTTTACTGAGATAATTAGCACTAAGGTAGATGAGTTTGACCTTCCAATGGTCAAATTCACCCCACGATAGTGCATAAACAGCAGCAGTTCCCTGAAGTTACCTCTGTTAAGGTATAAAATAAGTAGTCAAAAGGCCTCCTAGAGTAAAGAATCTGAATCTCTTAAAATGATCAGATTCTGTCTCTATAAAATCCTAAAAAAGTCAAAATTATGGTATAATTGTCAAGAGGAACAAAAGATGAGATCTATGGAGTTAAATCTGCCCCTTTTATGGCCAGATTTAGTCCATAAGAGGTCTGAATATACTTTGTTCTTCTAGAGCATCATTAAGGATTGAATCTAACCTCCTTCATGATTAGATTCATCTTTTGACAATAATCAAAGATATATCATCAACACTGTCAAAATAGTAAAGTGTTGGACTTATAATCTTAGATTAATGATAAAAGGTGCTCTTATTTGTGTTCTTTGTTCATTGAAGTGACTCAGTAAGCAGGTCTCCATATGGCTTTAGACTTAGGTTAATGTTGGCATTATGGGATTGAAATCTGACACATTCATAGTCAGGTTTAGACCAAGAGAATGCATAAATAATTCTGTTTTGTTAGCGTAGCTTAGCATATCATTATCAGGTTTAAACTTGACCTCCTTTCATGGTCCTTTTTGGTCTGGTGGGTGCTCAACACTCAATTAGTTTGTGTGTTCTATAGATTTCAAAAAGAGGGATGCAAATGTACAGTACGAAGAATCCAGATGTAGAGCAGTTGTTTAGGATTTCCATTTTTTAGTTTTTTTTTCTTTGATATTCATAAAAATGCATTTTACAGAAGCTGTATTTTCGCTTCAGAAAAACTGTAATTCATTCATTTATTGCATTTTGGAATCTTGTAATTTAAGAGACTGAACTGTATATTCATTTTTAGCGTTTCATTTGATAGTGTTCAAACTAAATTTTGAGGCGATTTTCCTGGAACTTTGAATCTGTTTTTTTGCTCTAAAAAGTAGTTCAAGGATAAAAATAGATGTTTTAATCAAAAGAAAAGGGAGTTGGTATTTAAATCAGTCCGCAGGAAACCTTTCTTAAACATTTATCGGATTTTCAGAAGTGGTTATTTCAAAATCCAGTCGTTTCAGTATAAGTGGATTTAGTAGATTATTTTTGGTTCATGTTGTATCCTGTAAAATTCTCTGAAATCGATGTATGAACACTTTTAAACCATTGAAGCATGTGATTAAGCTATCTAAAATTTAACAAGAACTGTTAATTTAGAATTGGTAAAACTGCATGTGATATGTCTTCGTTAGAAATTACAAAGTTCCAGGAAAAATAAAATAATTTTAGCTTACCAATTTAAAGTGAGACCAGCAAATAATGTATTTATGTGTCTGTAATTCTTATAGGTGTATGTATATCTACACAAATGAGGTACATCTTGATTAACACATTTTCTATCATTTACCAAACTAGAAAGTGAAGACCTTTAAGAATTGAATTTCTTAACTGTTAGTCTTCTCATAAAAATAGCCAAACTAGGATGGCCTAAAGTGATTAATTAGGGCTAAAATATGGCCATAGCCCGAAATATGTTGTCTTTTAGGCTAATGAATTTCATTTTTTAGGCAGCCCCCTTAGGTAGAAAGATACCTTTAGTCTGAAAATTTGGTAAAGAATAAAGTATTATCTCAAATTACCATCAGAAGTGGCAACTCGTGCCCCCGACTCTAACTTCAAATAATAATAAAATCACACACGGGCGCATTTCATGTGACATGATTGTGATGCGTTTAAAAACAACAAGTGCACGCCATCGTGACTTGTTCCAAGATAAGTCCATAAGTATCCAAAGTGGTTTATACACATATCCCGTAAGCTAAAATACCACTTTTAGATAAAGATTCCAAAACTTAGAGAATAATTGAATATCGCCTCAAATAGGCCTTTTAATCGTCATGACTATATAATCTACACTCGGATGTGGCAACTCATGTCCCCGACTTTAATTTCAAACTATAATAAAATCACATGTTGGAATCGCGGGTGCATTTCATGTGGCGCGGTTACGATATGTCCAAAAATAACAACTGCACGCCATCGTGACTTGTTCCAAGATAAATCCATAAATATTAAAAGCGGCTAAAAATTAAAAAGGCTAAATGCATAATATTTTAAAATATGGGACATTAATAGTTCAGCGACCGTGCTAGAACCACGGAACTCGGGAATGCCTAACACCTTCTCCCGGGTTAACAGAATTTCTTACTCGGGTTTCTTGTCGCAGACAAATCAAAATAGAGTCAAAACTTCCTCGGTTTGGGATTTAATAAATAAACGGTGTCCCGGAACATCGTCAAAAATCCGGGTGGTGACTCTGAAAAATAATAATAAGTCTCAAAATCGAATAATGTCACTTAAAGTGGAAAAACTCCCTTATTACCCCTTCATTAATCTGGGGTAGTGAAAAAGGAGGTGTGACAGGGAGCGCAGGTGCGGAGCCAGCTGGGGAATGAGGAAGCCGCAGGTGTGAGAGTTTGGTCAAACCTGCGGGCTCACAGGTGCGGAAGGACTGGAGGCAGTGAAGTGTTTTAATAGACGGGTTTTGGCCATTTCTTCTCATTTTTCTCTTTTTGGGGAGATTCTTGGAGGGCTTCAAGTGGGTATTTTCGTCATCTATTTCAAGGTAAGTTGTTTCTACTTATTCCAAGTTCAATACAAGGTTTATACATGGATTTGAACATGAAAAATTGTGGAAAAGTTGGAAAATTTGAAGAAAAACCTAGAATTTGCATTCTTGGATTTTGACCAAGAATTTGAGCATGAAATTAGAGTATATTGTATATTTGGGTTAGTAAGGATATGGGTAGAGTTTATCTTCGAGAAATTTCGGAATCTGAGCGCGTGGGCTCGAGGACAATTTGGTCAACTTTCCGATCGGAGTTAGGAATTTATATGAATTGAATTGTTGTAAGTATTAGAGAATATTTTCATTGGTTTGCCTATTATTTGGATAGTTTTGGGACGTTCTGCATCAATTTGAGTCATCAGAAGGGCTTGGAGGCCGGTTATGAATCTTCGGAGCGAGGTAAGTCTCCTTTCGAACCTTGGGAGGGGGAATTGTCCCCATACGTGAACTAATTAAATATGTGCTACTATTTGTGGGGGCTACATACGCACAAAGTGACGAGAGTCCGTATGTAGCTACTAGTTATGCCTATGACCGGGTAGTTTTAGGCTTACATCATGCTTTGTTGTTATTATACTTTATTTGTGTTATTGTTTGCGTTGTGAAGAGGATGGATTGAGCATACTTATTAAATAGTTTTGAAAGGAATCTAAAATTTAAAAAAAAAGGAATTTTGAAAGCTTTCACTGAAAGTTCATGTTTTGAAAAGAAATGGAAGAATACTTTTATAACTCGAGAAACTATGTGTATCCGCGTCACATGTATGATTCGCGAGCAGGGTAAGTCCTCCTACCACACTCTTATGGGATCGGGACGTTTTCCTTCGCAGGATTTATGTACCACACTCTTATTGGATCGGGCCGTTCGCCTTAGGCAGGATTTATGTACCACACTCTCATAGGAGCGGGTCGTACGCCACCATAGGTTAATAGATGCATCTATGGTTCGCGTCGTTCGACCCTTCGACAGTGCACAATTTACTTTTATGTTAGATCGGGTCGTACACCTCGGCATTTCTTATATCTAAATTATCATCATGGAATCATGCGAAATATTTGGCAAAAGGTCAGTTCATCTGAGGGTTTTTCCCCTGATTTGGATTATGACAACCTCTTTGATGAAATCCACTATATTTATTTATATGCTTCGGTTACAGAGGGAACTTGCTAGTAGAGACTTGAGTAAATCGTAAAGAGGGAAATTGTACCACGAAATCTATACTTGTATGTCTTATGTATTTACATTGCTTTATAGTAATTCATTTTTTAGTGCACTTGATATTGTTGGACCTCTAGCAAGTGTCAAATTCGACCTCTCGTCACTACCTCTTCGAGGTTAGGCGGGATACTTACTGAGTACACGTTGTTTTCGTACGCATGCTACACTTGATGTGCATTTTTATTGCACAGGTACACTCATAGATAGTGGCCCTGCTTGACGCAGTGATGTGACTGACTTGGAGACTTAGACGAGCTGCACCATCCGGAGACGACCCGCAGCCGGCAGAGTCTTCCTCAGATGTATTGTGTTTTATTTTAAATTCCTTATCCAGTTTGTATTCCGGACAAGTATTGTAGTACATGTATACTTCCTAGAAAAAATTTTCCATGCACTTGTGACATCGGTTTCTGGGATAATTATGGGATTTATTCACTATTTAAATTTGCTAAAGATATTATTGTTTACGAAGTGGAAGCTTGCTAATTATTATTTAAGAAAATAAAAAAGGAATGACTTCAAGAATTTTAAAATAAACATTTTATTAATTATTAAGTGTTAGCTTGCCTGACAGTGGGGTCTGGCGCCATCATGACCTTAATGGATTTTGGGTCGTGACAACATGGTATCAGAGCACTAGGTTCCCTTAAGTTTCACGAGTCATGAGCAAGTCTAGTAGAGTCTTGCGGAGCAGTACGGAGACGCCTGTACTTATCTTCGAGAGGCTACAGGGCTGTTAGGAGTACTTCCCTTCTTGATTCCTCATCGTGCGGTTTGATTCCCTTTAAGGGTTATGCCTACGTTTCTTATTACTCAATCTTACATGTCGCGAAACACTTGCTATAAATCGAGAATTTGAGGAATCGCAATTGTGCTACAGATATGGTGTGTGATGTCTCCCATGCGAAGTTGATTAGGGCTATTGTCATTGCCTTGCGGAAGGATATTATATTGTTTCAGCTCAATAATTGTGTTTCTTAGAGCTTTGAGGCTATGCTTAGGTTGTTATGATGCTTACTATTGGTTATTGCGCGGTGTTGATATGATGGTAGGATGCTTGCCCATATGTCGGGGCAATGAAAGACTTGAAAGGAGGTCTTCTCAGAGCGTGATTTCAAGATTTTAGTATTTTTATTCCAGCAGAGGAAAGACCATTGCACTATGAATGATCGGGTTTGGGTTGCTAAAGTAGTAAGGCTTGATGTTTTCATGTGAGGTGGAATCTTCACCTGTGATGTGGTATCGTCGTCTTTGATAGAATAGAAGGTGTTAAGTTCGTCGGTGATATGGATTCTTCGGTTGCATTGGGTTAGAGTGTTATGAAGTAATATTGAAAAAGCGATTGTCAGAGATCGTGGTGTGCGGTGGTTCAGGACTGAATAGGTATTTTTTTAATGTAGGCGATTCTAGAAACATGATCTTCAGAAAGGTTTAAATTTGTGGTGATCTACTGGTTTAAGAGCCATAGAGAAGAATTGAGGCAACAATTGGGCAGCATACGATGAAGGAAGACATGTGAGAAGTGTCAGGTGGCAGATAAATTTCTAAAAGTCTAGGTGTAAGAAACGGAAGTCAGGTAGTTGCTTAAAGGAGTGAGTTAACTAAAGTGGGAGAGGGGCGGTGTAGCATATGAGTTATGTGGTAAGATAGATGCTCATCTCGAGGAGAAGTTTGGAGTGATTTGAGAATTTTAGTGGACGGTGATTGGGTCCACGAGCTTAATTTGAATTATTGGCTATTATATGGCGGGAGATTTGGATGCAACAGAAAGAAGGAGTTGCTTGATATGAAGAAGGATGCAATATAACATTGAATTGGAAGGTATTGTCGCACATTTAGGTGATGTCCATAAAGAGCGTACGGACTGGTACAGTTGGTGAATGAGAACGGGCTTAGGATGGGTTACTGATGTTGTAGTGATTGTACCCCGTGCAACAACGTTGGAGGATGTCGGCATGTAATTTCCACAGGTGGGTTATCTCCTGTGAGCAGGTTGGCAAGTTTCTGAGAAGAATTCTACTGGCTATTCGGTGGGAGGCCGAATATGTGAGTGATGCTAGAGAATTAGAGTATTCATGGAATGCTAGCAGGAGAATTTAGAAGAATTTGACGGGTTGGTTGAGAAAGATCATGTCAGCAATGAAGAAAGAATTTCGGTGGGGTCCAGAGTGGTGCAAGGAGTAGCTTCGGGCCAAGTGGGAAAGCCCTACCTCCTGCAATTGGGTTTCAGGATTATATTCTCATGGGGTTGCGGATTATCAGCGTATTGGAAACAGATTGTGATAGGAGGCTCGGAATGTTCCATGATGTTTTCGGCTTGCAGTATGGTATTAGAGTGAGATAGATAGACTCCGGACTTGTAGGAAGATTTCCAGGATGGGTATATCAGTCGAAGATGTGAATGCGCGAGCAAGGAGGGCATGAGACAGTCCATGGGTTAGGAGACAATGTGGTCTCGTGATATAAGGTCGCTCAAGAGGAAGGCGGATTTGAGTTCACAATGTTTGGATGAGGCTATTGTTATTTCTAAGTCAAATAAAGGACAAATTGGAAAAAAAATAGATTGGTTAGCCATGGTTGAAATGGCACATTTACGGCAGAGATCAGTTATTTCAGCGTGATTAAGTTATGCATGTGATTTGTGACGGTATGTGCGAGGCTTGTCGGTCGTCGGGATAGATTTTATTTGGAAGCATTCAAGCACTATGGACTGTCATGGGTAGGCGGATCTCAGAAGGATTATGGTGGTATAGACTATTCCTTAAGGATTTGCATGTATTGTGATTGTGGGAATTCACTTGTGTGTTGTGGTTGTTCTCTTGAATTGAGGTAGGTAAAAGGTTTCTATATGATGAAGTGTTCACCCTATTAGTGGTTCAGAAGTTATGATGGAATTATTGCGCTATCTCATATTTGCATGTTAGGCGCGGTAAGCAGTATGTAACTGGAAGTAAGGATCGAGGTTGCAGTTCGGTGTTGACAAGGATGTCATGAGCTCGGATGATCAAGAAAAAAGGATTTGAATGTTTAGAGTAAGCTGGTGTTGTCTTCAGTGTCACCTGAGGTCGGTGTTTGGTGAAAGAGGCTTTGCATCCTGGTTATGGGTTCTTGATTTGTTTCACAGCGTTAGTGTGGCCAGTGGTGGATGTGCAGACTTACTACCTTGTGTGGAAGGTCGTGGGAGCGTGACCACGAGATGATCGTATGAGTGTGACATGTAGTCGCTTAATGGATTGAATATTTGGATTGAGTATAAAGAAGTGTAATATTGCTTATTTGAGAATATATGCTTGGAAGGCGTTCGGTTCATTTGGTTGTGGATTGTGGGGTGTTTGTCCCGGCTATGATGGTTGTTCTTGCGTATTATGAGAGGAATATGGACCTAGGTAAGGCTATCAGGCTAGTGCAGTGCGAGTAGAATCGGCTTGAGGGTTGTGAATGGATTCAAATATGATTATGGGCTCTATATGAATCAGATGTGTTCATTTCGGTATAGCGCTTCTCATAGAGGGGTATTAGAACATTAGATGTTGTTCCATCTCCATCCATTTCATGTAATATTATGTTGTGCCGTGTGAGTGCTGGAACGACTTGATAATTTATTATGTGTTGAGATTTTCGCGTGGTGATGATGTTGTGTGAGCAGGATAGCTCTTGAGATTCAGATTTTATATATATATATATCACCTCAATTGTGCTTGAGTTTTGTAGCATATGGCTCTATCAGTCTCCCCAGGATGGTATTATGCACTTAGCGTGCTTGTGACCGGCATTCAGTATTTTGTGGTAATGAGTAATTTAGCTCAGTGTATCTCCTTATGCGATATGTCATTTGGATTGGGTTGCATGCCGCAACAGTGTGATGTTGAGTAAGGTTCCCTATGTCTATTTTCTTGTGTTTTGCTTCCTGATTTTCGAAGGAAGGTTCATATTAACTGCATGAGTTGAGTAGTTCCTTTCGTAATTCGTTTTCTTTATGTATCGCGTTCGAGTTGTGGCCTACCGGCACATTGTGGCATCATCTGAGACTGTTGGTCATGTCTGGGGTGATTTGTTGCCTGAGAAATTCATACTGGGAGAGACGAGATTATTGGAGCAAGGATCAATGCGATAAGATTATGTGAAGTATATTAAAGAACAAATACCATTGTTTGGTTAGTAATGAGGTGATGATTCTAGTCAGGAGGGAAGATTCAATGATTTGTTAACTCTGCAGTTGGTTTTGAATTTCTATACATCTCCTCCGTTGTGGTGGTATCATAAGCGTTATAGCAGTACTTATATATATGTGTCTTGAGGTACACTGGGAGCATCAGATTCATAAAATTTTGGCTATTAAGTTTCAAGAAATGTCATTGTGGTTAGATGATGAATTATGTGGTGTATGGTGCTAATTCAGCAAAGGTATGCAGTCATGTTCTGGTACATCGTGTGGTAGTTGATACGGTGTTCATATATTGGAAACAGGCTTGGCAGAGGATTTCGGATGTTGAAAACCTGGATCTAAGGCCCATTTGCCTAAATAAAAGAGTATATCTTCAGAATTGTTCGAGCAAGTATACTCAACTGGGTTGTGGCAGCACAGGCAGGTGCACGAGGGGTTAAACAGTGATTTCAGATAACTCCGGAGCAGTTCTTAGCACGTTCGAGGCGAACGTGTGTTTAAGTGGGAGAGAATGTAACAACCCGACCGGTCGTTTTGAGCTCTAGCGCGTCGTTCAGCGGTTTGAAGCCATGAGCAGCCTCATTTCAGGTGTTATGACTTGCAGGTGTGGTCGGAATTGAATTTCGGGAAGTTTAGAGTCAATTTGGAAAGAAAATTCTTATTTCAGAAGCCTTAAGTTGGAAGAATTGACTAAGACTGGATTTTTGAGTAAGCGACCTCAGAATCAGGATTTGAAAGTTCCAGCAGGTTCGTATGATGATTTCACACTTGGGCATATGTTTGGATCGGGTTTTGGATAACCCGGGAGCGTTTCGGCGTATATTGTGAGGTTAGCATTTAGAAGAAATTTCATAAGTCTGGGTTGAAGTGCATTTCAGTGATATTGATGTCCGTTTGGGATTCCGAGTTTGGGAATAGCTCTGTATGGTGATTCTGGAGTTGGGAGCGCGATCGGAAGTGAATTCGGAGGTCCGTAGGTTATTTTGAAATCATTTGCCTAAAGATAGAAATTTGAAGGTTTTCGAGAAATCTGACCGGGAGTGGAAATTTTTGACATCAGGGTTGGAATGTGATTCCGAAAGTTGAAGCAGGTCCGTAATGTTGAATGTGACTTGTGTGCAAAATTTGGGGTCAATCGGACGTGATTTGATAGGTTTCGGCATCGAATATAGAAGTTTGAAGTTCTAAGTTCATTAAGCTTGAATCGGGTTGCGACTCATGATTTCAACGTTGTTTGAGGTGATTTCGAGGCTTGACTAAGTTCTAATGAGGTATTAGGACTGGTTGGTAGGTCCGGTTGAGGTCCCGGGGGCCTCGGGAGTGTTTCGGATGTTCAACGGGTCGATTCTTGCCTTGTGAGGATTGCTGGTTTTTCTAGTGTGAGAGCAGCAGATATTTACACAATGTGATCGCATGAGAGGGTCCTCGATCGCATAGTGCAATTTGGGAGGCTGATGGATTTTGGCTTATGCGATCGCAGGTAAGTGTATGCGATCGCACAGTGCAATTTGGGAGGCTGCTGGATTTTGGCTTACTCGATCGCATCCGGAGGAACGCGAACTCACAGAAGAGGAAATATAGGGGTTGTTGTTTTGGCCTATGCGAATGCAGGTATGGGGATGTGATCGCAAAGAGAAAATTAAGGAGGAAGCAAGTTTGGCCTATGCGATCGCGAAGGCTTTCATGCGATCGCATAGAGGGGTTAGAACTGCGCAGGGCAGTGTTTTAAAAACGGGTTTTGGCCATTTCTTCTTATTTTTCTCTTGTTTGGGCGACTTTTGGAGAGCTTCAAGAGGGGATTTTCGTCATCTATGTCAAGGTAAGTTGTTTCTATTCATTTCAAGTTAAATACAAGGTTTATACATGGATTTGAACATGAAAATTTGTGGAAAAGTTAGGAATTTTGAAGAAAAACCTAGAATTGGTAATTTGGGTTGTTACCATGAATTTGAGCATGAAACTAAGAGTAAATTATATATTGGAGTTAGTAAAGTCAAGGGTAATCTTTATCTTCGAAAAATTTAGGAATCCGGGCACGTGGGGCCGATGGTAATATTGTCAACTTTTCGAGCGGAATTGGAAATTTATATAAATTGAATTGTTATAGGTATTAGAGTATATTTTCATTGGTTTGCCGTTATTTGGCTAGTTTGGAGTGTTGTGCATTGATTTCAGTCATCGGGAGGGCTTAGAAGCCGGTTATGGAACTTCGTAGCGAGGTAAGTCTCCTTTCTAACCTTGTGAGGGGGAATTGTCCCCATAGGGGAACTAATCGAATATGTGCTGCTATTTGTGGGGTCTACGTATGCACGAGGTGACGAGAGTCCGTGCGTAGCTACTATCATACTTGTGTCTGGGTAGTCTAGGACCCACTAGCATGCTTTACTTGTTGTACTTGTAATTTTGCTAATGAAATTAGACTGTTAATATTATTGAATTAGTAACTGAATACCTAAGAAGGTTGAAGTTTATTTTCATTAATCATCTAGAAGGAGAATTGATTTTTCCTGGGATAATTGTTTGCCCTATAAAGCATGTTTTATTTGCCGTACTTGTAACCTTACTGATAAATTTATAATATTTAAAACCTTATCGAACTTGGCAAATGAATTTTTAGAAAAGGATTAAAATACTATCGTTGTGACCATTAAAAGAGAAATTGTCATTTTCTCGGGAAATTGTTTTCCCGATATAGTCGGGGTGGACTATTTGAATGTGTATGTTTATGTGTGACCGCTTCGCAATTTATATTCCGCGAGCGGAAGTGATTCTTCCACTACTCTCATGGGAGTGGGTCGTACGCGAAGGAAGGTTAATAGATGCATCTATGGTTCGCGTCGTTCAACCTTTCAACAGTGCACAACTTACATTTATGTTGTTCGGGCCGTTCGACCCTCGGCATTGCTTGCGCATGATATTTACTGCGTACTTGCTGTGATTTTTACCTGATTTCTGGCCTGGAATTTTAAATTGTCAACTGAAATGACGAGGATTTAAGAATATTAAATGTGAAAGAAGTTGCTATTTCCTGTCGCTACTTGTTAAGTTGCCTATGATATCCATGATTAGTGTCACCCTTGATTTCATTAAATTGACCTCTATAAAGTGTCAAATTCGACCTCTCGTCACTACCTTTTCGAGGTTAGGCGATACTTACTGAGTAGATGTTATTCTCGTACTCATTCTACACTTGCTGTGCATTTTTATTGCACGGGTACATTCATTGATAGTGGCCCTGTTTGACGCAGTGATGTGACTGACTTGGAGACTTAGACGAGCTACACCATTCGGAGACGACCCGCAGCCGGCAGACTCTTCCTCAGATGTATTGTATTTTATTTTAAATTCCTTGTCCAGTTTGTATTCCGGACAAGTATTGTAGTACATGTATAATTCCTAGAAAAATTTGCGTATGCACTTGTGACACCGGTTTCTGGGATAATTATGGGATTTATTCACTATTTAAATTTTCTAAAGATATTATTGTTTACTCAGTGGAAGCTCGCTAATTATTATTTAAGACTATGAAAAAGGAATGACTTCAAGAATTTTAAAATAAACATTTTATTAATTATTAAGTGTTGGCTTGCCTAACAGTGGGATCTAGTTGTTGATTCCCAATTTTTCCTCAAAATATTTTTAAATTTGCATATGTGCCTTCAAAATCACTTTTTATAATAACTGGTATTTTTCCATAATTCTCCATATTTTATTTTATTTCTTTCCCAATTTATTCAGTATTTTAAATTCAATAATTATTCAAAAATCCTATTATAAATAATTTTTCAAAATATTTCCCAGCTCAATATATCATTTTGATCATATTAGGATTTAATTATTTCACATATTAGCCAATTTGGCATTATTTAGCTGTAATTACAACAATCTCTGCAATTATAGCCTAGTTGTACATTTTATACCATTTAATGCAATAGTTAGTCATTTTATCTTTTAAATATTAGTTAATTACCTTAATTTCACCTATTTAGACTTCATTTCATTTATTATAATTATTAACTATTTTTATAAATTATTTATCTATTTTTATAGGTATTAAATAATTAACCCCTTCCTATTTAAAATCTAGCCTAAATCAAATCTGATCCCAACCCAATTGAGACCAGCCCAATACCCAATCCAAATAACCCAATAACCCAAGCCCAATCTCTAAGCCTACCCGACCCAATCCCTATTCCAATATGAGTCGTTGATTATTTCAAATCAACGGCCCAGATTCACCCTTTCCATTAATAACCCTAAAGACTACCCTCCCCCTCTCTCATTTTCCCTCTCATTCACTCATCCGTCTCTCTCAACTCTCTCATCTCTCTCTCTCTAAAATGCTCCACCTGCTAAACCTATTTCCTCCCTTCTCCGGCCACCTCTTCGCGGGAATCCACGGTGGTCTCACCTCTCACCAGCTTTATGGCTCCGTCCTTCACCTTGTATCACCGTTTGGGGGTTCTCAAGTGAACCAGAGGCGGTTCGACTCCCATCTCCGGTCTCATTCCATGTTTTCCGGCCTTCTATGGCCGTTCGAGTAAGATTCTTGCATTTTCCGGCCAAACGCCGATGATATTTTAAGCTTTCTTCTCTTTTGGATTTTTCTCTGGAAACCCTAGCTTTAAGATCTTCCGATCTTCCTATATCTGTGGCAGATCTATGTCTATTCTAAGGTTTTCACTTGTTTTGTCTTTAAAACCCCTTGTTTTTCTAACGATTCTTCATTTTTAAAAACTAGGGTTTCTTAACCCCTTTTGAAAATGCTTTTTCTTCTGATTTTTAGTACTAATCTATGATTCCCAGTATGATTTTAAACGCTTTGATTGAGTCTCCTCTTTTGTGTTAATTATTCTGGTGAAACCCCAATTTTAGGGTTTGAGTTCATCTTGTTTGCTATGTTTGTTAATCTGCATGTTCTTCTGGATTTTCTCTGTGTTCTATGCTTCTCGCTTTAATTTTGTTGTTAGGGTTTTCAACCTCCTACTATTTCTATGATGTCTTACTTAGGGTTTCTCTAATTTCCGTGCTATTTGTTGCTTAGTAAGTCTGATTATTCGATTAGCTATTATTTACCTAATACTCTATTGATTCTGTGCATCTCTTCATAAAGCTGTGACATTTTCTTTGAATCTATGATTTTGTATATGTCCCTCGTAATTTTGTACTGATTTCGAATTATTTCCTTATTTGTATGATACCTTCCTCAATTAGTATTGATTCCTTGTGATTTCCAATCTCATTCGTGATTCTTGTGACTAATTTCCAGAATCAAAGTTATGATCTATCTTATTTATGTGCACGAATATAATGTCAGTTATTTAACATGTACTTTCCTTAATTATGTATTATGTACTTAGTCTTTATTAGATGCCACATGCTTTTACTACTCCTATTATGGTAAAATCAGTCTTATAATTGATTTTTTTTCCTTGTTTGATACAACTTGTACCTGTTTGAACTATGACTCCCTAATTAAAGGGAGTCCGGGTCTTGATTGATTCTGATTGGGTATTTTTCCTATAACTATATTGAAATTAGTACTTCTTACCTTATTTACTACTGTTTTCAAAGCTATATAGACCCAGACCTCTTATTTTCGAAATATACGAACAAAAAACATTATTCAACTCTCTCTTTTACACATATACATACTCTCTACTGTTCTCCTTCTAATCACCTGCTATTATCAGTCGCCCGCAAGCCAAGACTGATTATTCTACTTGCCTATTCTTTATTCTGTGTTTGTCATCATAACTAGTATGTCCTCAATTTAGTTTAAAGCTTCAAAACAATATGTTTCTTTTAGTATTTCAATTCATCTTATTTCTGATATGCTTTTACTTATGGTTTTGTTTCTCAACTTGCAATTAGTATGTAAACTTCGCTGCCTTGGTTCTTAATACTTCCCTCTGTAGCCTCAGCATGTTTAATACCCCTTTTGCATATTCCAACATGATTCTGCTTCCTCTCTGTCTTCTTTGATTCCTGGCACACTACAATATGCACTATATGTTACTTAGTCTTATGTAATCTTGAACACATGTTGTACCAGAACCTTTTCTCTGAACATGTATGTGACCCTTCTTATTGTATGTTCTCCCTATATGCTTCATACTTGTCCCCTACCCCTCAGTCCCTGCTTGTGAGTGTTAAACTAATTTGGTTCTTGTTTCTTGCTCTATGTGTACTGTTCTGATCCTGAGACCTTGATTGTCTTACCCTCTTCCCATTCCAAACTGTGTTCACCAAGTAATACTCTTCTATTATTCTTCAAAACTTATTTCAAACAAGTTATTTTCAAAAGTTGTTTTCCTACTTGATCTTTTACTATTAGCACTTCCACTATACTCTTAGACATTAGGTTATGCCCCTCTTGTGTGAGAATTGCCTTGGGACCCTTGAGCTCCCTCTAAACTTTGGCACACAAGAGCTGGCCTTTCCACACTACACTTACTCTATCTTGGCTATGAAATTTGGGTGAGAGCACTGCCCGGGATCCTTTCAGATCCTTAGGGAACTCTGACACACCTAGATTATATCAAAGGCTGTGAACTAATGGCATTTGAGGCATTCTGGGGATTTTGGGCTTATCAGTAGGCTCCCTATAGCATAACTCCTTCCTTTTCTTATTTCAATTATGTAATTTATGCAAATGGCCTGTAATAACTACTTGTAAACTACTCTGGGGATGGATAGTGGAAAGGAAGGGGTGACTATGTATGCTTTAGCTATTAAAAGGGTAGAAAACATGTTATTAGGTTTATATTCCTACTTGCGCAATAGCGACCACGCTTAGGACTCATTTCATGCATTTAGAGATCATATTCCCTAGGTCTTATACTTACTGTTTTCAGCATGTCCATCTCACTATCATATCACTTAGAGAATCCTGCGTTAAAATGTGTTAATAACCAGTACTTTGCAATCATGCTCTATGCTGCCATATACACTTAGAGATCATGTTTAGGGGAAACAACACTAAAATAAACAGACACTCTTGCATCTTCTGAAATCATGCTTAATGCTGTAATTATTTTGCATTTAGAAATCCTGCTTAGGATTCTGTATATGCATCATTCTGCATCCCTATCTGTGCATTAGATATCATGTTTTAGGACTCATTCTCCGCCTAATTACCAATGCATGAAAAAGGACCTAAAACTATTTTACCATGTCTCTAAACAACTAATGATAATTCTGCATTTGATGCAACACCTAAGTACAACATATTTAGGCAAAACAACTCAAACAGTTTCTTTAATAATCTGGGTAATTACTGAGCATTGTCCTACGCCTAGTAAAGCCTTAGGTAATTAAAGTTGTCAAAACTGGAAATATGTCTATTCATGTATGCTGCTTAATTATCAACAGGATAAAATCAGTAAGTAAAATTGATTAATACTTCCTCTCTGAGTTATGCAATAAATTTGTCTTTTTTATTATCATTTAGATACCATGTTTTAGGATCTGAATCAAAAGACCTTAACTGTGTATGAGTCGTGCTGCCTATTTGCATTACTTGTGGAGGTATACTTGTGCCTTTTCTCTGCTTTTCTGTGTTTCCCACTAATTGCAGTCCTACATGTTCTTATCTGTCGCCTTAGTATTTTTCCTTCAAACCTGAGGGTCTGCCTAGAACATCCATTAGAGGATAGAAGTTGTTGACCCATGTCACTGCATAGTTTTGAAGATTGACAAATGGCTGACCAGTTGAACCAGGTCCATCAGAGCACAAATCTTAAACCGAATATCTGGCACATGAACCGTATATGTATAGGAGATATCTATGAATGAGAAATATCAATGAACCAAGAGATTGTCTCCTAATATGAAAAGGTTGCGAACTGATGAGATGATTGAAGTCGAATTCAGCAAGGAAAGTGAGCAAATAAAGGAAGTTGAGTTTGGTACGAATTATGTTTACCCAGGTAGAGTTGGAATATAATTAGACAACAAGCTCAACTGACTCTGTAAATACTTGATGTATTTCTGCTGGAATTCAACACGCACAAAAGCTAAAGTGAATCAAAGTCTGAAAGCAAAGTTCCCAGAGTTATTTTGCTAGCAGAATCATTGTGCGATTAAAAGGCTACAGTTCAACTAGAAGAACCAGTTCCATCTGATAGATTATTGAGTCTAGTTTATTGTAGTAGGAATTTTAATATTGTATCTTTCAGATTTCATAGAAGCAATTGTAATAGATACACATTGTTCAAGTTAGAGTTAACTTGAGGTCTATAGAAATTAGCTAGGGGATAGTTACTACAAAAGGATTAGAGTTAGTCCTAGGATTACAAAAGAGTTTATTTTGTAAGTTCGTTTGGCTCAGAGTATTTAGTGAAGAGTTTGAGAAAATCCTACTGAGGAGTAGGTCGTGGTTTTTTCACCTTTTGAGTCAGGTGTTTTCCACGTAAAAATCCTTGTGTTTTTACTTTACTGCTTTTAATATTCCGCGACAGTAGAAGTAAGTACATCAAGAAGAACTAGGTTCTTCTATTGAGACAGCACTCGAAAATTGGGTACCACACAAAGTAACTTATCTTCTTGTGAGGTATTGACGTCTAAAACATCAATTGGTATCAGAGCAGGTTTACCTTGAAAGGCTAACACCTTGGAGAAGATCAAGATGAGTGCACCACCTGGAAACTGGGAAGGTCAATCAACTACAAGGCCACCACTCTTCAATGGCCAGTATAACTCTTGGTGGAAAAATAGGATGAAGGATCACCTAATTGGAGAAGACTATGAACTCTGGGACATAGTCATTGATGTTCCTCTAGCTACCATGATGAAGACTGCTGAAGGTATAGATATACCAAAGACTAGAGCTGATTGCACTGCTGAGGATCTGAAGAAATGGGAGAAGAATGCAAAGGCCAAAAAGTGGCTAGTGTGTGGACTAGGTCCAGACGAGTACAGCAGAATCCAAAGTTGCACCACTGCCAAAGAGATTTGGGATACCTTGCAAGTAGCCCATGAAGGAACACCCCAAGTAAAAAGGTCAACAGGCACTCTACTATACTCTTAGTATGAAAACTTCACTATGAAAGAAGGAGAGACTATCCAAGAGATGTACACAAGGTTCACAACCTTGACTAATGAACTGAAGTCTCTTGGAAGAGTCATTCTTGAAGAGGACAAGGTTGAGAAGATCCTAACAAGGGTCTTGCCTATTTCTTAGGAAAGCAAAATCACTGCTATCTAGGAATCCAAAAATATGGCAACCCTAAGATTGGATGAGCTGATTGGAAACCTCACTGCCTATGAACTGAGAAGGAAGACAATGAATATGGGTGGTCTAAAGAAGGAGAGGAGTCTAGCACTAAGAATCACTGAGGGAGAAGATCTGGAAGATGATGAGATGGCCATGATCAACAAGGAATTCAGAAACTTTCTCATGAGGAAGAAAGGCATCTCTAGAGGAGGAAACTACAACAAAGCAAAAGCTCCAGAAAGACCAACCAACAAGGGATGCTATAAATGTGGTAAGACTGACCATCTCATTGAAAATTGTCCTCAGTGGGAAGTAGAATGGAAAAAAGAGAGATATGAGAGAAGGAACAGGAAGAAGGAACAGGTCCAACCTAAGAAAACCACAACAAAGGTTATGGTTGCTGCTTAGGGGGAAAGTTCAGATGAAGAATCAGAAGATGGGGAGACTGAAGATCAGGCGCTCATGGAAATTGGAGAATCTGACAAGGAATCACATGAAGAAACAGAGGTAAGTATCTCTCATCTTAAAAACAAAGTAAAGTTCCTATCTAACGAAAAAC
>ML383782.1:35908-48483 GCA_005239525.1 Nicotiana knightiana
AATCTACTACTTCAGCTTTGGCTCATGGAACATCTCCAAAAGGGCGAGTACCGACAAGAAGTTCATCGAAGAGTTTGGGATGACCACATCGCTTTCCACCATCCAAAGAGAATGAATTACATCCCTGACATGTTTGCTCAGCCTGAGAACGCCAAAGGATGGGTCGAGCTCTTTGGTAATCTGACTGAAGAACAGGTTTAGTGGATGTTCGAGTGGTTCCGACAGAGGAGTTCATCGCCCGCTCCAGAGATGCACCGTTCCTAATACTAATTGGTCTAAGAGGAACATACCCTTACGTCCCTCTTCGAATTATGAGTCAAGCGGGTAGGAAGCAAGTCATACCCAGGGTCGATAAGATGATCCATCTTCGAGCTGACTTCTAAAATGACGATAGTCCTCACAAGTGCCAAGCCCAGCACATGTGGCACTGCAAGATTGTAATGGAGAAGGACACCATCGAGCCAGACAGAGATCATGCCGGTTGTACCCCTTTCTATCCTGGTTGGTTGGTAGAAAATTATGGTGGTCTGAGCGAGCCAGGGTTCGTTCAGGGCCACAGGGTTATAGATGAAAAGGTCAAGGCACAAGTCAAAAACAACCAGCTGCGCAAGAGGATCCGTGAGTGTGAGGATGAGCACCATGAAATACATGAGTATAACAAGAAACTAATCGAGGAATGGAAGGATATGGCTATCAGCACCAACAAAAGGTTAAGGTATTTGGAGCGAGGCATAGTGGAGCTAAAGAAAAAATTTCTCAAAAGGATTGAAGACTGTCAAAAGGCTGGAGGGACCGATGGAGGACATCTAGCCAGAGCATACTTGTTGCTGGGACTTCGCGAGTTGGGGGAGTTGTACGAGGGAAGCAAGAATGCCGAGTCTGGGGAAGATCCTTCTGGGACCAAGTAGCTAGGAATGTCTTTCTTTTACTTTATCAATGTAATAAGGCCAATGGCCATTGGTGAAATTTACTTCCTGTTTATTTAGTGTCGTTTTGGGATTCGTCTATTTTCTTATCAATAAAATGAGGCATTTAGCATCTTAATTTCTCCAAATCAATTTGTCGCTAGGCCTACCTCGGGCACAAAAGAGGTCCCCAAATTAGGACGCACTTTACATTCCGCACTATGTGTTTAAATACCGTAATACTTCTCATAATCCTCACTGACTTGGCTACTTTTTGTTTTTGTTTTACTCTTTCTTTATTTATTTATTCCCCTCCCCAAAGGTTAGTTCGTGCACTGTGGCATCATCATACTATCTTGCAAGATCCAGGAGCCCTCCACCCTCTCCTCCTCTTAGTCCTCCCAAAGGCAAGAACAAAGGCAAAAAGAAAATGGAAGATTCAAGCAACAACAGAAATGAGAATGTGGTTGAACGGGTAGAGGCCACTGATGTCCAGGGTATTCGGCTTCAGAATGAAACTGTGTCGCAGCTGGAACGGAAGTTGTTAAAGTTTCAAGAAGAGTTTGATCAAGTTTGGAATCTGGAAAACTTGTCATTCTCCCTCAACGTCCCAGACGTCAACATCCAGAATCATACACCTCCTCAAAACATCCCAAAATAGCAAAATCATCCCGTAGCTCATCATCACACCACCCCACCAAAGAACCAAACTCTTCCAACACACTGCAATGCCTGCCATACTCCAAACGACACCCCATTGCTTATCCCAGAACCTCAGAACTCCACAAATGACCATTTCCACACTCATGCTCCAGGCCACCATAACAATCCCATCTACGTGGAGACCATGCCACACTCCACTCCCCCTATCACATACTCACCTGAGGCTGATGAAAAGGACCTGCTTATCAAGAACATGGCCGAGGAACTTAGGGAGCTGACCAGCCGGGTTCAAGGTGTTGAGGGAATCAAGGGAGTCGAAAGGTTGAACTATGAAGACCTCCGCATACAGCCCGATGTCGAACTACCGGAGGGATATAAACCTCCTAAGTTTGAAATGTTTGATGGTACAGGTGATCCAAGTGTCCATCTGAGAACTTATTATGACAAGCTGGTTGGAGTAGGGAAAGACGAAAGGATCCGCATGAAGTTGTTCATGTGGAGCTTGAAAGGAGATGTATTGTCTTGGTACATCAGCCAAGATCCCAAGAAATGGTTGAATTGGGTGAGCATGGCATCTGACTTTATGGACAGATTCAGGTTCAACACAGAGAACGCACCAGACGTGTTCTATATTCAGAATTTAAAAAAGAAGCCCACGGAGACATTTCGTGAGTATGCTACTCGTTGAAGGTCCGAAGCTGCCGAGGTCAGACCCGCCTTAGAAGAGGAGTTGATGAACAAGATCTTTTTCCGAGCCCAGGACCCGTAATACTATGAACGGTTGATGATGATTGAGAACCACAAGTTCTCCGACATTATCTAATTAGGTGAACGGATTGAAGAAGGTATCAAGAGCGGTATGGTCGCAAATTTTGAAGCCTTGCAAGCTACAAACAAAGCTTTGCAGTCAGGTGGTGTGTACAAGAAAAGAGACACGGGAGCCGTGATGGTTGCACAAGAACCAAATCCCCACTCAAATACCAAACTTACCCAACACCTCCACTCACATATCAACCAACCCCAAATTTCCAAGCACCCTCATACCAAGCTCCACCACCAACTTATCAATCACATCCACCACCGACATATCAACCTGCTTCACCCAGATACTCACAACCCGCTCCTGTCTACCACACTTACAATTCCCAACCATCTCATTACCAATCACCCCCTACCCGTCAAAACTTCCCTAGACCTCGTCCTAATTTTGATCGCAGACCTCCAAAACAGTATACCTCCATAGCTAAACCCATCAACCAGTTATATGAGAAGCTCAAAGATGCTGGTTATGTCACCCCCAAACAAGTCATGTGCATACCACTCCGGCATGAAGGGGCACACCATCGATGAGTGCCGCTCTTTGAAGGACAAGATACAATCCCTGATTGACAATAAGGTCATCGTGGAAAAGGAATCCGCTCCAAATATCTGCAACAATCCTCTTCCGGACCATAAGGGTGGAGGCATCCACTTGATTGAAATAGAAGATGATTGGGACACTGAAGGATCAATCGGGTTGATCGTAGAAGGCGATGATCCAAAGAAACCTGCAGTCACTCTCAACCCGATCATAGTCTAGATTCAACCGTCTGAGGATTCTGAGGCAAATATGTCCATGCCTCTCGAGTTTGAAGCAGCGTCACCTGCAAAGGCACCAGTATCGATTGAAGTTGAGTTTGTGTCTCCGGAAAATGCACTTGCACCATTTGAGGTTGCAGTCTTTCCACCCCAGGCACATGTTCCATTCGAGGTGAGGGTAGCTGCGCCAATCACGGTGGCGATATCGACCACACCACCTTTCTATACGAATGTTGTACCATCTGACTATACAGCCGAGGTGAGAAGGAAAGGCAAAGTCAAGACTGAAGAAGCTGTTGCAGCCAAGGGTATGACAGGAACTGGTAGAGTCTATACCCCTGAACATCTGGATGAATCCAGCAGGTAGGCTTCCAATCGGCCTCTCATTATCGAGACAGGTCCGGACGACCTTTGGAGGAAAGTACAGGACAAGGAGTATTCGGTCATCAACCAGTTGAACAAAACATCAGTGCAAATATCCATCCTCTCTTTGCTGCAGAATTCCGAGACGCATAGGAATGCTTTATTGAAGGTGTTGAACGAAGCCTATATGCCAAACAACATCACTAGTGGAGAAATGGCTAATATGGTGGGCCAAGTGTTGTATAATCACAAGATCACTTTCCATGAGGATGAGCTGCCTCCTGAAGAACTGGGCCATAACTACACATCACTGTGCAATGCGAAGATTATTTCATCACCAGAATCCTGATCGATGGGGGATCCAGTCTTAACATCTGTCCGCTGATAACGCTCAAGAAAAGGGTTGCATGAGATAAAGGATGGATCGATCAACGTGAAAGCCTTCGATGGATCTCAAAGGTCCACCATTGGTGAGATCAACCTATGCCTGCAAATGGGGCCAACCTGGTTCGAGGTGGACTTCCAAGTGATAGATGTGACAGCGTCCTACAATCTGTTATTGGGACGACCCTGGATCCATGCTGCTGGGGCCGTAGCATCAACGCTACATCAGGAAGTGAAGTTCAAGTGGAGCCACCAAGAGGTGATTATTCATGGTGACGGTAGCAACCTTATTTACAGTCGCCAGACTATTCCGGTGATTGAAGGAAGAAGGAAGCTGGGTGGAGAAACTTACCACCACATTGAACGGGTCAACACTATCGACAAAGACAAATAGTGGGATAGCAAGATCGCAAGTATGATGATTTGGCGAGGGTATGAGCCAGGTAAAGGGCTCGGCAAGAACCTTCAGGGGATCTCCAAACCTGTCAAGCTCAAGAAGCACGGCACCACTTTCGGTTTGGGATACGAATACACTTGGGAAGAATTCAAAAAATGGTCGCCACCATGGCGCGGTCCTTATTACCCTTTGGAGCAACCAATACCGCATCTCGAGCAGACCTTCCAACAGGCNTAAGAAGCACTTGCAGCAATGAGGAACTTGTTTCTAGAGGATAGTGATATGGACTGCTGTGGTATTCTCGAGGAGGAGGGGAGGAAGGCCCTTCTATACAGGCTGTGAGCAGAGGGACGTACCTCAAGAATTGGACTATCAGTACAACCAAAGCCCGACGAGCCTCAGGGTGGCAAGGCTAAAACGAGCACTATTCATTGTTTTTCCTTACAAAATGATTTCCTTTTTCGCATTTTAATTCCTGCAATAAGATCTTCAATGTTCAAAACAATCGTTCAGTTTATCAAAAGCATTTTTAAATTTTTCTTACGAATCAATATTTATTGCTATCATTTTTCTCTCATTACTTTACCTATACAGCATTACTATTACATGTCTTGATGAACCGATGATTGTGATATGCAACAAGACAACGCAGTAAACGGACATGGATTCAGAAGAAGATGACATACCTGACGAGATTGTGAAAGAAGTTGAGAATTTTGAGAACAGACCTAAGTCCAACCTGGACGACATTGAAATCATCAACCTGGGAGATTCAGAAAACATCAAGGAAACACGAATCAACATTCATTTATCGCCATCATAAAAGAAAGAATACGCAAAATTTCTAAAGGAGTATGAGGACATATTCGCCTGGTCGTATGACGACATGACTGGTCTAAGTACGTCTATTGTGGCTCACAAATTGCTAACCAATCCAATGTGTCCATCGGTAAAATAAAAGCTCAGGATGTTCAAACCCGACATGAGATTGAAAATCAAAGAAGAAGTCACCAAGCAGATCAACGCCAAGGTTCTCAGGGTAGTTGAGTACCCGACATGGTTAGCCAACATTGTGCCAGTACCAAAGAAGGATGGGAAGGTCAGAGTCTGTGTCGACTACCAGGATCTCAACCGGGCTAGTCCGAAAGACGACTTCCCTTTGCAAAATATACATATCCTGATTGACAATTGCGCCAAGAATGAACTATAATCATTCGTGGATTGCTTCGCTGGTTATCATCAGATCTGGATGGATGAGGAAGATGCTGAGAAAATGGCTTTTATTACGCCATGGGGAGTGTACTGTTACAAGATGATGTCATTCAGCCTGAAGAATGCAGGGGCCACCTACATGAAGGCTATGACCACCATCTTCCACGACATGATTCACGAGGAGATCGAGGTATATGTGGATGATGTTATTATCAAGTCTAGGAAATCCACTGATCACATGGAATATTTGAGGAAGTTCTTCAAAAGGTTGCGGAGATACAATCTGAAGTTGAACCCCGCGAAGTGTGCATTCGGGGTTCTTGCTGGAAATTTGCTCGGGTTCATTGTCAGCCATCGAGGGATAGAATTGGATCCGTCAAAGGTCAAAGACATTCAAGAACTACCACCGCCAAGGAACAAGAAAGATGTGATGAGTTTCTTGGGAAGACTTAATTACATCGGCTGATTCATAGCACAGTCTACAGTTATCTATGAGCCGATCTTCAAGATGCTGAAGAAGGATGTCGCAACAAAGTGGACCGATGATTATCAAAAGGCTTTCGACAAAATCAAAGCATACCTATCAACACCACCAGTCTTGGTACCGCCTGAGCCAGGTAAACCTTTGTTACTCTACCTTGCAGTGTTAGATGGAGCTTTCGATTGCGTTCTGGGGCAGCACGATGAAACAGAAAGAAAGGAGCAAGCCATTTATTATCTCAACAAGTATTTCACTCCGTACGAGGCCAGATATTCTCTATTGGAACACACTTATTGTGCTTTGACTTGGGTGGCCCAGAAGCTGAGGCATTACTTTTATTCCTACACAACGTATCTCATATCGAGTATGGATCCATTGAAGGCCCACTGGCAAGCTAGCCAAATGGCAAATCCTGCTGAGTGAGTTCGATATCATCTATGTGACTCAAGGGACAAGCACTAGCAGACCATCTTGCTGAGAACCCTGTAGACGGAGAATACGAACCTCTGAAAATGTATTTTCCTGATGAAGAGGTATCATTCATAGGAGAAGACATTGCAGAATCCTATGACGGTTGGAGAATGTTCTTCGATGGAGCAGCGAACTTCAAGGTAATTGGCATTGGGGCAGTCCTAATATCAAAAACCGGTCAGCATTATCCGGTATCTGCCAAACTCAGATTCCCCTGCACCAACAATATGGCAGAGTATGAAGCATGTATCTTAGGGCTCAATATGGCCATTGACATGAACGTCCAAGAGTTGTTAGCGATTGGTGACTCAGATTTGATGGTACATCAGGTACAAGGAGAGTGGGCTACCAAGATCCAAGATACTGTCATATCTGCACCACGTACAGGAATTAAGAAAGAGGTTCACAAAGACGGAATTTCGGCATGTCCCCAGAATCCAGAATGAGTTTGCCAATGCATTGGATACTTTGTCCTCAATGATCCAACACCCGGACAAGGATTTCATTGATCCTACTCCCATAAAGATCCATAATCAGCCAGCTTATTGTGCCCATGTCGAAGAGGAAGCAGACGGAAATCCTTGGTTTCATGACATCAAAGAGTATTTGGCAAAAGGAGATTACCCAGAGCTTGCGAATCCCACTCAGAAACGCACACTTCGAAGAGTATACAACAACTTCTTTCACAACGGAGGAATCCTATATAGGAGGACTCCCGATTTGGGATTATTACGTTGTGTCAAAACAAAGGAAGCATCCAAGCTGCTAGAGGAGATTCATGCTGGGACATGTGGCCCGCATATGAACGATTTTGTTCTGGAAAAGAAGATACTCCGAGTTGGTTACTTTTGGATGACTATGGAAATGGACTGCATCCAGTATGTACGGAAATGCCACTGTTGTCAGATACACGCAGATATGATAAAGATACCTCCAAACAAGCTCAACGCAACAAGCTCACCATGGTCGTTCGCCGCCTGGGGCATGGACGTTATTGGACCAATCGAGCATGCCGCCTCCAACGGAAACAGGTTCATTCTAGTAGCCATCGACTATTTCACCAAATGGGTCGAAGCAGCATCCTAAAAAGCAGTGACTAAGAAAGTCGTGGCAGACTTTGTCCGCGATCGTATTGTTTGTCGATTCGGGATTCCTGAGTTAATCATCACCGACAATGGTTCCAATCTCAACAGTGACCTGATGAAAGCTATGTGCGAGGATTTCAAGATCAAACATAAGAATTCACAGCTTATAGACCTCAGATGAATGGAGTTATAGAAGCCACCAACAAAAACATCAAGAAGATACTAAGAAAGATGATAGAAAGGCACAAGCAGTGGCACGAGAAGTTATCATTTGCCTTATTGGGATATCGCACCACAGTTCGCACCTCAATAGGGGCAACTCCTATATGCTAGTTTATGGTACTTAGGCTGTTATTCCTGCCGAAGTTGAGATTACATCTCTATGAATTATACAAAAAGCTGAGCTCAGTGACGCAGAATGGGTAAAGAGTTGTTATGAGCAACTAGCCCTCATAGACGGAAAGAGAATGAATGCAGTCTGTCATGGTCAACTCTATCAGAACAGAATGACCCGAGCCTTCAACAAGAGAGTCAAGCCTAGACAGTTCACACCGGGGCAGCTGGTGCTGAAGAAGATCTTTCCACATCAAGACGAAGCCAAAGGGAAGTTCTCTCCCAACTGGCAGGGTCCGTACATGGTTCACCGGGTACTGACAAGAGGAGCACTTATACTCCCAGAAATGGACGGAGAAGTCTGGCCAAAGCCAATCAATTCAGATGCAGTCAAACGCTACTATGTGTAATCTTATGCTTTCTCAATGATGTAAATTGAACTATGCCCCACCTGATTCCCGTTTAAGAGGGGATACGTAGGAAGCCCTATGGGTCCGCTCACAATTCAATAAAAATTTCATTTTTCTCCGCAATTGGAAACTAGGGCAAAAATTTGAAGAGGACCCTCAAAAGTCTAAAGTAAGATCAGCTAATCGGCGCACGAGCAACAGCCAGAAGCATTCATCCATCAAACTGGGGAAGAATTTTGAGGAGGACCCTTTCCGTAGCAAGAAAGGCTGCAATGTCTCGAGCCTTGTCATGGCCGTCGGTTCACCCTAAAATTATTTTTTAATAACATTATGCTTTTACAAAATCATGCATGCTTATTGTCGAGACAACTTTGTTTAGCAAACGCTACCCCAATGATACAAACGGTATCATCATATCAAAGCCGAACGATTCAAGCAAAGCCAGCGGGGATACGAACTAACCCTCCCCTTTACAAAACTCATGATTTTTCTTTAGATGCAGGCACAAAGAACAAACACGCAGAGAATTTTCATCACAATTACAGATGCCAAATTTTGATGTCCACACCAAGAACAAACATGGTCAAATCACAATGCTCGAAACCATCACACATGTCGGCATCTGCTATCAATATAAATAATGCTCCGTAATCACAACGCCCGCAATAATCACAATGCCACAGTCTGCTATCAGCTAAGAAACTATACTGTCATCTGTTATTCATTGCATAAGGCTACCATTCTGCCTTCCGATACTAAAACACTGTCTCCACCTGCATTTGCACCATTGAATAAGGCTATCATTCTGCCTTTCGAGGTTAAGCTCTACCTCCATCTGCATTTGCATAAGGCTACCATTCTGCCTTCCGAGACTAAAAGGTTGTCTCCACCTGCATTTGCATCATTGCATAAGGCTACTATTCTGCCTTCCGAGGTTAAGCTCTACCTCCATCTACATTATTTCATAAGGCTACCATTCTGCCTTCCGAGACTAAAATGATGTCTCCGCCTGCATTGTATCATTGCATAAGGCTACCATTCTGTCTTTCGAGACTAAGCATTGTCTCCATCTGCATTCGCATAAGGCTACCATTCTGCCTTCCGAGGCTAAGCTCTGCCTCCAATTTACCTTTCAAGACTAACCTCTATCTCAAGCACTATTTACTTCACTTTCCTTTCGGGCTAAGCTCTGCCCTTTTACTCGCAAGACTAAGTTCTGTCTTGTCAACATCATTTTACTGTATTTTTCATGGGCTAAAATATCGCCAACTTATCCAAAGGCTTCATCGTTCGGAGGCACTATTTTCATGGCCCGAGAACACCATGTCATGGCTTGAGGATCTCTTTCAACCTCTGCATATCATTATTCAAAGGCGTCATGGTTCGAAGGCCCCATCCTCATGGCCCGAGAACATCATTTTCATGGCTTGTGAATCTTACATCAAGCAATTCATAGCCCGTGACGTCATGGTCTGAGGACGTCATCCTTAACCGTCCGAATACATCATTCATAGTCCAATGGGAATTTGCATCATGTTTAAATTCTTGTATTATTTATTTGCAGGTAATCCGACGAGCAAACTGCCATCCCGGCAGGAGCGGTCCCACTCCAGTTCTCCTAACAACCCCTTAAGCTTTTTGTGCACCCTATACTTTGCGTCCGTTCTTGTAAAGCTTCATCGGTATACTTTGCCGATGACTCCTGAACTACATACGGCCTGATTCATGTACAACCAGGGGTATGTAGGCAACCCAGAAACCAGGGTGCGGCCTAAATCTCTCCAAACCATTTCACTCGGTCAAAATTGGCCATCATATCTTTACCCGACAACTCTTTCATCATTCCCGGGTAAAGAGGGGCAGCTGTTGATACCCAAGTTTTCCTCAAACTATTTTAAAATTTGCACATGTGCCTTCAAAATCACTTTTTGTAATAACTGTATTTTTCCATAATTTTCCAAATTTTATTTAATTTCTTTTCCAATTTATTCGGTATTTTAAATTCAATAATTATTCACAAATTATATATAAATAATTTTTCAAAATATTTTCTGTGATGACCCAAGGGGTCATTTTATGAATTTAGACTCTGTTCTAGACTTATTAGCCATAAAAATATTAATTTTAACTACCTCAATTTTCATGCGCAGTCCGGGCGTGAAACCGAAAAGCTTTTATGTGAAAATATAAGAAATAATAATTTTTAGAATTAAAAATGTAGTTTTAGTTGACTTGAGTCAACATTTTGAGCAAACGGAGTCGGATCTGTATTTCGATGATCTCGGGAGGTCCGCAGTAAAATATGGGACCCGGGCGTATGCTCGGAAATGAATTCCGAGGTCCCAAGCCTTAGAAATTAATTTTTGAAAGAAATTGTTTTGTTGAAATATTTATGAAATAAAAAAAAAGAATTAATGTTTAAAACCATTGGTATCGGGCCCGTATTTTGGTTCCGGAGCCCGGTATAGATTTGTTATGATATTTAGGCCTTGCCTGTGAAATTTGGTAAAAACGGAGCTCGTTTGATGTGATTCGGACATCCGGTTGAAAAGTTATGAACGATAAGTGTTCTTCAGGAAAATAATGAGTTTTGAGGTTTAATTCGTTGTTTTACATGTTATTTTCATGATTTGATTGCACGAGCAAGTCCATATGATGATTTTAGACTTGTGTTCATGTTTGATTTAGATCCCCGAGGGCTCGAGTGAGTTTCAAATAGCTTTGGGTTGTGTTGCGCTCGTTCTTTCTTATGCTTCGACGTTGTTTCTTCAAGTATAAATGATATCATATTGAACAAATAAGCTCCGATTTCTGTTTTGAATGAAGTATTAGATCCGTATCGTAACTACACACCCGTAGCAAAAAGAATCATCGAATTTGGACATCGTATGAGGGTTTTATGGGCATCTTACTAAGGTTGCCAGATTTTTCAGGCTAATTACGAAATTGCCCCTGACGGCGTATTAAAAATCTGCACAAATTGCAAATATTAAAACCTACATATTTCCTTCACTATAAGGCCAAATTGAGTGATTCAAAATCCTAACTTGACTAGAATTTCACAAGGAATCCATTAGACACATAAAAATCGAGTTTAAGGATCATTTGGCATAAAAAACGAGGCAGAATAGCTGGCAGAAAAATATATATAAAACGGGCAGACTTCTTCTTCAAATTTTTGAACCCCACAGCCCTAGGAACGAATTTCTTCACCAAATATCATCCCCAAGTCATAGGTAATCAATTATAAACTTTACTCTTTCAATTACCCATTGTTTTTCATCACTTTTAAATCAAAAACTAAGAATTTTCATGGTAAAATTGAGGGTTTGGGTAGAATTAGGGAATTTTATAAAAATCGAATCTTTACCTCGAATTGAGGTCGGATTTCGAAATTAATTGTATATTTGGGTTCGTGGGTGAATGGGTAAACGTAATTTGGTCCGAACCCTGAGTTTAGACCAAGCGGGCCCGGGGTCGGCTTTTCACTTTTTTTTAGAAAACTTAGGAAAGATTATATTTTTCAATAAAGTTAGTTCCTTTAGAATTAGTTAATGATATTAAGTTAATTGTGATTAGATTCGAGCAAGTTAGAGGTGAATTCAAAAGGAAAAGCAATAATTGAGCAGTGAGTGGCCTGCAAAATTGAGGTAAGTGTTTGGTCTAACTTTGACTTGAGGTAATAGGAATCCCCATTTTTTTGCTATGTGAAATGCATGGGCGTGGTGTATAGGTGAGGTGACGAGTATCTATGCACCACCCAATTTTCCTGTTAAGCATGATCCCTTTTCCCGTTCCCAACTTAATTGATTCTTGTCTTAATTGTTCTATGTCCATTATTGTTTCTATGACTACTTGGTCTTGTTATTTTATTGTTAGATATTGTTGTGGTTATTTTGAAAAGAGTATTAGTTGTTTTAGCTGGATTCCTTGTGGTACAAAACGGTTGAACGATTTGGCATTATTTTTACAAATTATATATATGTATATGTTCTTGTTGGTTCCATTGTTGATAATATTGAGGAAGCGATGAGGAATGCAGTTTAACTATTTTATAATTGTTGAGGTTTACGTGGTTGTTGGGGTTCAATTGATTGTTGTCAATTATTGTGGCGAGTGTATTAAAAGTGTTGGTTGTTCTTTTGATTTTTATCATGGTACATAAAGACTAAGCTGGGTTGACAGCGTTACGGTGTTTACATATATTCTGGTTGATTTTATTGTGAAATAATATTGGTTAAAGCTTACGAGCTATACGGTTTTCTATTTGAAATTGTGGAAATAAAAGTATTG
>ML383784.1:0-30345 GCA_005239525.1 Nicotiana knightiana
AGTGGGGGGAAGAGATATGAGGGAGTGGGGTGTTTTTCCCGTTTTTTATTTATTTATTTATTTTTTTTATTATTATTTATTTAAATTTATTTTTCTTAATTTTTTTTTATTGAATAACAGAAGATAAGATACATATGTATATATATATATATATATATATATCTTCTTTTACTTAAACATAGGAAAAATCTTATATTCTAAGAATGTGAATATTTTTGTTGTTTTTAATTTTCTTAAATAGAACCTATTAAAAGTAAGATAAAAATTTAAAATATTAAGATTNTGTGGTCAAAAATAGTTGTTCACATCTTCTTGATGATGTAAAAGCAAATTGAGAAAAACTGATTAGTGGTGTGGTACTGTTATGGAAATTTTGAGGAAAAGCGTGCCAATTTTTTATTTGGTTGTTGCATGTCATATTTACTTGCAACTTCCTTGAATGCTGTCTAATTTATTTCCATATCTTCTTTATATGCTTAATTTTTGACTGAGTACAGTACGCTAAATAATTGTGTGCACCAAGGTGGTTGTTTCTGTGATTCATGACTTGATTATATTATTGTTTTGTGCTTGTTGGATATATGAACTGTACAAGTGATTAGCGAGTATCATTTAAATTCTTGCTTTTATTATCTCTTCGAGGTTAGTTCTGATACTTTCTAAGTACATGGGGTCAGTTATATTCATACTACGACTCCTCACTTAATTGTGCAGATCTAGGTACTGGATCGAGCTACTAGTAGCAGAGTTTTTCTTGCTGAGTTATCCGAGAGCTGAGGTAGAGTTGCGTTTCGATCGCAATTTTGGGATCTCATTTTATTTTGTACTATTGTCTTTATTTCAGATAGTATTGTTACTTAGCATTTCAGAATTGTATTTCTGTGTAGAGCTGACGACTCTATATTTACCAGTTCTAAGGTAGATATGTTATGTATCAATACCGATGTTTATGTTAACTGCATTAGACTGCTTTGGCTTGCCTAACAAGGGAGTTAGGCGTCACCATTGTCGATTGATGGTTTTGTGTCGTGATAAGTTGGTATCACAGCACTAGGTTCATAGGTATTATGGGTGATGAGAGAGTTTAGTAGTGTCTTGTGGATCGGTACAGAGACGTTTGTACTTATCTTCGAGAGGCTACAGAACTGTTAGGAAACTTCACTTTCTTGCATTCTTTTCGTGTGGATTTATTAATTATGGAATTAGAACCTCTGATCTCATATTCTGTTACAAATGGTGAGGATACGTCCAACCGAATCGGACAATCTAGCACCAGCACTACAGGCAGGGTCGCGAGAGGCCGAGGCCGAGGCCGAGCCAAGGTGGAGCTCGTACACAGCTAGAGAAACACCTGTGGATCCACCAGTCACTCTAGTGGATGATCAGGTTTCAGAATATATTGAGACGGTAGTGTCATGCCCCAAAACCGAGGGACGAGACCGGCGCCCAACCGGATGATCCCGACCTAGATTGCCTTTCCTACCCAACGCATCACCCCGTGTTTATAATATACATTATTCCACATGAATTAGCAATTTAAAGTTTAAGCATGAATCTACTACTTAAGTTCATTTTATCCTTTATCCTTTCCACATTTGATAATCACAAAACATACAATAATTCCTATTCGGACCATGATAACTAGTAAACACATTTACCACCCAAAATACATATATGTACAACCTACATCATGTCTACGGAGCCTCTAAAAGTACTAAGGTTTTATACAATACTTGCCGGCAACAAGGCCCCGGCTATACCTTAAAAGGCATAACTTATACAAAAAAAATGATGTAGACTACACACGGCCCCGAGAGGAAGTGGGGCTCACCGGATCTGCTGAAGGTACGAAGGGGAAACACCACAATCGGCGGTGTGAGCTACCTGCTGTGGAACCACCTAGATCCATATAAAAGATGTAGCGCTCCCGACAAAAGGGACGTTAGTACCATTGAATAGTACTAGCATGTATTAACAAAGTTTATTCCAAGTAGAATCACACAATACACAATTGGAAAATAGTCAGGGTAACCACACAAGTACCACACAGATATACAGAAAGTTACAAATAAAGATTCCACAGTTACTCATTTTAATTATTCATCTGTTGCGGCGCGCAACCCGATCCCACTGTACATTCTCATCTCACCCTTATTACCTCTCCACCCTTATTACTTCGTGTTGCAACGCGCAACCCGATCCCACCGTACATTCACAGTTCACCCTTATTATCTCTCTACCCTTATTACTTCGTGTTGCGGCGTGTAACCCTATCCCACCTTACAATCACATTTCACAATAACAACCACCACTAATTATATCACAAGGATCTTTATCATGATGAACATAAGTTCATATCAACCAATAACTACGTGAAATCAAGGCACAATGATCCTTACCAATCAGCAATTCATATATGGTGTTGCCATAATCATTTAACTCAATAAAATCAGCCCATATTTACTTTCATTATTTACTAAACAACATTTAGCACTTAGATACATTCAAATCTTTATTTCATTAACATTTCTTTCGTTTTTCAGCACATCCTCTCATACCGATGTATTCAACATTTAACGAGCTTTACACATGGTAGGATAAGTACAAAGAATAACCCTTCATAATCTCAATTATCATGGTAATTGACTTAAGAAAAATAGAGAATGAATTCGTACAACTCGACACAACAGGATAAACAATTCACATATGCTCAACTGATCGAACAAATCATCTATCTGAGGCAATGGCTATTTGTTTTTGATGGTGACCTTGTTGAGCTGCCGATAATCAATACACATCCGAAGTGATCCGTCTTTCTTTCTAACAAAAAGAACCGGTGCATCCCAAGGCGACACACTTGACCGAATGAAACCTTTTTCTAACAGATCTTTCAATTGCTCTTTTAACTCTCTCAATTCTTCTGGCGCCTTCGGTAAGGTGTAATAGATATTGGCTGCGTATCTGGCAATCATCAATCCCGAAATCGATCTCTCTATCTGGTGGAATCTCAGGAAGCTCGTCCGGAAATACTCCAAGAAATTCATTCACAACAGGCACAGATTCGGGAGCAGGCACCTCTGAAGTGGTGTACGCAACCCGGACCATATGGTAGATACATCCTTTTCTGATCATCTTAGAGGCTTTAAGGTAGGAAATAAATCTACCTCTTGGAACAACATTATTCCCCTCCCACATGATAACTGATTCATTAGGAAACTCAAGCCTCATAATCCTGGTTCGGCAGTCGAGTTTAGCAAAGAATGAATAGAACCAATCCATCCCCATAATTACATCAAAATCTACCATTTCTAACTCAATAAGATCGGCCGTGGTATCCCGATCACACACCATGACAACACAATTCCTTTAGACTCGGACGGTCGTAATGGAATCACTAACCGGAGTCGACACAGAGAACGACTCGTGAATCTGTTCGGTTTCTATCCCAAAACTTGAAGCAATAAATGGAGTAACATATGACAAAGAAGACTCGGGATCAATAAGAGCATAAACATCATGTAACTGAATAGTTAGAATACCTGTGACAACATCTGGGGAAGCCTCCGCACTCTGGTGACCACTCAAAGCATAGAACCGATTGGGTCCCCCTTGACCCTGTGCTCCACCCCTAACTGTACCGCTCCCTGCTAGAGCTGGAGGGCGTGCTGAAGATGTAGCAGCTGAAGATCTGGATGGCTGAGCAGTACCCCTACCCGCGCCCTGACTGGGTGAGTGACAGTCTCGCTTGATATGGCCTCTCTCTCCACATGTATAGCACACCGGTATATCCAAGTAGGCTTAGAATGAGACCTCCCACACTTAGGGCATGGGACCCTCTGCTGCTGCTGAAACCTCCCACCTGAATGACCCAATTGAAGGAACCTGATGCTATCTGAACCTGGTCCAAAGCGATCCCCCTACTGATACCTGTGCCCTGATGATGGGGCACTAGTTGAGGATTGAGCATAGGACTGGGATGGCCCTGATGACCCTCTCCCAAGGACTGATCTCCCTCCTCCAACTGAACTCCCAGGATTGCCCACTGACCGGGCCCTACTACTACTCTCCCTCTCCATTCTTATCTTCAACTTCCAAGCCTTTGTGGTCTGGACGAATCCCACGATCATCCCATAATTCATATCCGAATGCAAGGTAGTTGTAGCAGCTTCATTAAAAACCAAGGGATCAAGGCCCTGAACAAGCCGTCGAACTCTGGCCTCCATAGTCGGCATCATGTGGATGGAATATTTGGACAGGCGTACGAACTCCATGTGGTACTCCCACATAGTCATGTTGCCCTGCTTAAGGACCTCGAACTCCGCAGCACGGGCTGCAATAGTCTCGGCAGGCAAGAAATGATTCATGAAGGCATCAACAAACTCATCCCACATTGCCGGAGGGCTCCGCTCCCTACAGGAGCTCTCCATCATCTCAAACCACGAATACGCTGCTCCTTTTAACCGATAGGAAGCCAACTCAACCCCTCTGTCTCGGTAGCCTTCATAACCCGGAGAGTCTTGCACATCTCATCAATGAACTCCTGAGGATCAGCCTCTAGGTCGGTGCCTGTGAACTCTGGAGGGGCTAACCGTAGAAACTGGTTGACCCTGGAACCTGAAGAATCCCCTTGCTCGCTAGAGGACGTAGGGGCATCATGTGATCTTTGGGCCTGGGAGGCCACTAGCTGAGTCAACATCTGAATAGCTCCCCTAAGGTCCCCATCTGAAATACCGGGAGCGAAAGCTGGGACTGAAGAAGAATCTGGAACATCAGCAGGAGGGACTGTAGCACCCTCCGCTGGAGCAGGAATAGGAATATCCTGGCCTGGGATGGAAGAGTCAGGCAGATAAAGAATTCACAGCCACTCCTGGGGTGGCATTGGCCTCTAGGCCGAGTCGGGCTCTCTTCTTGGGTGCCATGTACTGAAAATTGGAACAATGCACGAGTTAGATAAAGATGTTTTCACCTTCCACTTCATCGCACTACACAGAGTAAAAATGAAAGGGTATTTTCCTAAATGTGCATGCAACCCCCTAATTCTAGATGTGGTCAATAACACACCGATAAGAAAGGCTCTACTAGACACGGCTCCGAGACATCCTAGGACACTTTTAAAACCTTAGGCTCTGATACCAAGTTTGTCACGCCCCAAAATCGAGGGACGAGACCGGCGCCCAACCGTATGATCCTGGTCAAGCGGACCTGGATTGCCTTTCCTACCCAACGCATCACCCCGTGTTTATAATATAGATTATTCCGCATGATTAGCAAATTAGAGTTTAAGCATGAATCTACTACTTGAGTTCATTTTATCCTTTATCATTTCCACATTTGATAATCACACAACATACAATAATTGTGATTCGGACCACGATTACTAGTAAACATATTTACCGCCCAAAATACATATATGTACAACCCACATCATGTCTACGGAGCCTCTAAGAGTACTAAGGGTTTATACAATACTTGCCGGAAACAAGGCCCCGGCTATACCTTAAAAGGCATAACATATACAAAAAAAATGATGTAGACTACACACGGCCCCGAGAGGAAGTGGGGCTCACCGGATCTGCTGAAGGTACGAAGGGGAAACACCACTATCGGTGGTGTGAGCTACCTGCTGTGGAACCACCTAGATCCATATAAAAGATGTAACGCTCCCGGCAAAAGGGACGTTAGTACCATTGAATAGTACTAGCATGTATTAACAAAGTTTATTCCAAGTAGAATCACACAATACACAATTGGAAAACAGTTAGGGTAACCACACAAGTACCACACATATATACAGAAAGTTACAAATAGAGATTCCACAGTTACTCATTTCAATTATTCATCTATTGTGGCGCACAACCCGATCCCACCGTACATTCTCATCTCACCCTTATTACCTCTCCACCCTTCCTACTTCGTGTTGCGGGGCGCAACCCGATCCCACCGTACATTCTCATCTCACTCTTATTACTTCGTGTTGCGGCGTGTAACCCGATCCCACCTTACAATCACATTTCACAACAACAACCACCACCAATTATATCACAAGTATCTTTATCATGATGAACATAAGTTCATATTAACCAATAACTACGTGAAATCAAGGCAGAATGATCCTTACCAATCAACAATTCATATATGGTGTTGCCACAATCATTTAACTCCATAAAATCAGCCCATATTTACTTTCATTATTTACTACACAACATTTAGCACTTAGATACATTCAACACTTTATTTCATTATCATTTCTTCCGTTTTGCAGCACATCATCTCACACGGATGTATTCAACATTTAACGAGCTTTACACATGGTAGGATAAGCATAGAGAATCACCCTTCATAATCTCAATTAGCATGGTAATTGACTTGAGAAAATCAGAGAATGAATTCGTACAACTCGACACAGCAGGACAAACAATTCACATATGCTCAAGCACGAATTTCATACCGTGTACTCGGACACCAACAAGGAAACTCTACAAAGATTAAAGTTAGCCATACATACCTTGAATCGAAATTCCCCTTTAATTTTCTACCACAATTCACCGGACCTTCTAGCACCTTCAATCTAGTTCACAATGTGGCATAATTTAACTTAGAATTAGGAACAATGATCATGTCTTGATCTCACTTGATCATTCTATCAAACACTAGGTGTTACTTTAGGTTGAATGGCCTCTTTTTAGTGAAAGATTACTCTAACCCATTTCCTTTTACTAGATTATGATTAGTTAGTACATTCATGCAAGACTCCTAACCCAATCTTGATGAACTTACCTAACCATGTTTTATTTTAACAAAAGTCTTGAAATTAAGGTTCATGGGTAGAAGCTTACCTCTTGTAGTGAAGAAACTGGTGTCCTACTTGATCAATTTCGGGCCTGAGTAGTGATGGAGGAACAATTTGATGAAGATGGAACTCTCTATCTCTAGAACCCACTCTCTCCTCTCTCTAATTTAATCAGAAAATGAGCTTAAAATGAAGGGCAGAGGTGTTTTAATGAACTGGGGTTCGGGTATAGAATTAGAAATTTAACAGTCCCGAAGTAGAAATGCGGCCAGGAATGCGATCGCATTCCTGCTATGCAGTCCGCATTCCTGTCGCATAATTAGCCCTCAAATGGTCCAAAAAGAAAAGTAGGCTGCCTAGGTATGCGACCACTATGCGGTCCGCATACCTGTTACATGATCGCATAGTGCGTCGCATAACTCCCTCCGCAAAAGTCAAGGTGCAAGAATGCGACAACTATGCGGCCCGCATACGTGAAATGCGATTGCATTCTAGGCCGCATAGCTTTCCTCAAAATGGACAACAAATTGTCCAATTATGCGACCACTATGCGGTCCGCATACCTGATCTGTGATCGCATAGTGGACCACAGACCTGCGCAAATATGGAAAATTATATATTTTAAGTCTCGGGGTAATTTTTACTCAAAAAGGGTCCGTTTTAAGAATTTCTACAGCTATAACAACATGGGGACCTATTTGCGCATTCTTTTTAGCCATGAAGTTTTTACGGGTCTTTACAGGTAGGACTAGCTCAGACACCGTCAGTACCTATTGTTATACCTGGTCTTCAGGAGGCATTGGCTCAGATCTTGAGTGTGTGCATGAGTTTGGCTCATGAGGGTATTGTACCAGTTTCACTAGCTACCTCACTTGTTGGGGGAGGATCTCGGACTCCCGCTACCCGTACACCGGAGCAGCTAGCTCAGGTTATCAGACGCCAAGGGTATTACCAGTTGTTGCTGCTCGGGCCGAGGTTGGTCCACCTATTAACTGATGAGCAGTAGAAGATGTTGGAGTTGTTTAAGAGTCTTGATCCTCCCATGTTCAGTGGAGGAGAGTCAGAGGATGCTCAAGGATTTCTGAGACTGTGTCACTGGATTTTTCGCACAGCGGTTATTGTGGACACCATTGGAGTTTCCTTTACTACTTTTCAACTGACAGGGGCAGTCTAAAGATGGTGGCAAACTTATGAGTCAGGCAGGCCAGCTGGCACAACACCACTTACATGGCATGCGTTATTAGTTCTGTTCTTAGAGAAGTTTGTCCCACAGAATCGTAGAGAAGAGTTACGTAGGGAGTTTGAGCAGCTATGTTATGAGGGTATGATTGTGACCCAATATCAGATGGGATTTGCAAACTTGGCATGTCATTCTATATGGTTGGTTCCCATTGAGAGGGAGAATATTTGGAGGTTCACTGATGGACTCAACTGTGGTCTACGTTACAGTTTGGCTCGAGAGGCCGAAATGGATACTAGGTTTTACCAGGTGGTTGAGATTTATAGAAGTATAGAGAAGGTTCACAGGCTTGAGCGATAGGGGCGAAAGGCCCATGATCCAGGTGGTTTTAGCAAAACCTCATCTGGTGGCACGTCACATTACAACAGAGGTCGTCCTTCTTGGCCCACTCAGACAACTCGTCATATTCCTCGTGGTTCATCAACTAGTCACAATTCATATAGTGCTTGTCTAGTTCAGTCATCATTCAGTGCGGTGTCGGCACAAAGTTCTTACCATGCTCTATCTGCTCAGTGTTCCACAAGCAGTTCTTGGGGCTATTAGTATCAGATAGACTTATAGGAGGGGGCGCTACGAGTGTGGAGACTTAAGCCATCTCAAGATGGATTTCCCCAAACTTCTGAGTAGAGTTCCAAAACAAATCATTCAACCTATGATTTCAGCACCAGTAGCTACATCACCCCACAACTAGCTAGGGGTGGGGCTTAGTCAGTTTGAGGTCACCCTAGAGGGGGAGGTCGGTCACGCCGTGATCAGGCCCATTGTTATGCATTTCCCGCTAGGACAGAGGCAATTTCTTCTATTGTTTAAGTGTGCCACAAGGATGCTTCAGCGTTATTTTACCCCAGTTCCACTTACTCTTATGTGTCAGCTTATTTTGCTCATTATTTTGATATGCCTCGTGATTCTTTAGATATGCATGTTCATGTATCTACACTGGTGGGCTATTCTAGTATGGTAGATCGTGTATATCGGTCGTGTGTGGTTACCACTAGGGGTTGGGATACTAGGGTTTATCTCTTGTTGCTTATATAGTTGATTTTGATATGATTATGGGCATAGATTGGTTGTCATCATGTCACACTATTCTTGACCGTCACGCTAAAATTGTGATGTTGGAGATGCCGAGGTGGCCTAAGGTAGAGTAGAGAGGTTCCATGGATCATGTTTCCAATAGAGTGATTTCATATTTGAAGGCTTAAATGATGGTGGAGAAGGGGTGTTTTGCGTATCTGGCCTTCATGAGAGATGTCAGTGTTGATACTCTTATGGTTGAGACAGTTCTGGTGGTGAGAGAGTTTTCAGATGTGTTTTTTGCAGACCTGCCAGGCATGCCACCCGACAAGGATATTGATTTTTTATTGACTTGGTGTCGGGCACTCAGTCCATCTCTATTCGACCGTATCAGATGTCACCGATAAAGTTAAAAGAGTTGAAGGAACATATACAAGAGATGCTTAATAAGGATTTCATTAGGCCTAGCGTGTCACCTTGGGGTGCACCAATACTATTTGTGAAGAAGAAAAATGGTTCTATGAGGATGTGCATTGACAATAGGCAGCTGAACACCGTTACTGTGAAGAACAAGTACCCACTACCGTGTATTGATAATTTATTTGATCAGCTTCAGGGTGTTAGGTATTCTCAAAGATTGATTTAAGATCAGGCTACCATAAGTTGAAGATCCAGGCTTCAGATATTCCGAAGACGACTTTTAGGACCCGCTACAGTCACTATGAGTCTCTGGTGATGTCTTTTGGGTTGACCAATGCCCCAAGAATTTTCATGCACTTGATGAATAACGTATTTCAACCCTATCTTGATTCCTTCATCATTGTTTTTATTGATGATATACTGGTGTATTTTCGCAGGCAGGAGGATCGTAAGCAACACTTGAGGATCGTGCTCCAAACCTTGAGGGAGAAGAAGTTATATGCTAAGTTCTCCAAGTTTGAGTTATGGCTTGAGTTGGTGGCATTCTTGGGTTATGTAGTATCCAATGAGGGATTAAGGTGGATTCGAAGAAGATTGATGCAGTTCAAAGTTGGCCCTGACCGTCTTTGTGCTACTGAGATTCAAAGTTTCTTTGTGTTGGCCGGGTATTATCGTTGTTTTGTGGAGGGGTTTTCATCTATAGCAGCCCCATTGACACAGAAGGGTGCCCTATTGATGCAGAAGAGTGCCCCATTCAGGTGGTCTGACGAGTGTGAGGAGAGATTTCAAAATCTCAAGACTCCACTGACCACAGCTCCAATTCTAATTTGCCTTCAGGATCAGGTTCTTATACAATTTATTGTGATGTTTCTCAGGTAGGCATTAGGTGCGTGTTGATGCAGGAGTGTAGAGTTAGTGCTTATGCTTCACGTCAGTTGAAGCCCCATGAGAACAACTACCTTGTACATGATTTGGAGCTGGCCGCCATTTTTCACGCACTGAAGATTTTGAGGCACTCTCTTTATGGCGTGTCACGTGAGGTGTTCATGGATCACAAGAGTCTCCATCACTTATTCCAGAAAAAGGATCTGAACTTGAGGCAAAAGAGATAGTTAGAGGTGCTAAAGGACTATGATATCAACATTTTTTATCATCCGCGAAAGGCTAATATGGTGGCCGATGCTTTGAGTAGGAAGGCTAAAAGTACGGCGAGTCTTGCTTATATTGTAGTTGGGGAGAGACCATTAACTTTGGACGTTCAGGCTTTAGCCAATCGGTTTGTGAGGATGGATATTTCGGAGTCCAGTAGAGTTTTTGCTTGTATTGTATCCCAGGCGTCTTTGTTGGAGATCATTAAGGCGTGTCAGTATGATGATCTCCTTTTGCTTGTCATAAAGGTCACGGTTCAACACAGTGATGCCAAGGAGGTTACTATATGTGATGAAGGGGATATTAAGGCTACATGTTTGGATATATGTTCTGAATGTTGATGGGTTGCGTGAGTTAATTCTAAGGAGGCCCATAGTTTGCGGTATTCTGTTCATTCGGGTGCCACAAAGATGTATCATGATTTGAGGCATCACTATAGGTGTTAGAGGATGAAGAAGGATATTGTTGAGTATGTCGCTCGGTATTTGAACTGTCAGCAGGTGAAGTATGAGCATTAGAGACCCGATGGTTTGATTCATAGGTTTGACATTACAGAGTGGAAGTGAGAGCGTATAACTATAGATTTTGTAGTTGGACTTCCACGGACTTTGAGGAGATTTAACGCAATGTGGGTCATTTTGGACAGACTGACCAAGTCTGCACACTTTATTCCAGTCATGATTACCTATTTTTTAGAGCAGCGATCTCAGATTTATCTTCGTGAGATCGTTCACCTTCATGGTGTGCCCGTTTCTATTATCTTGGATCGAGGCACTCATTTTGCATCACATTTTTGCAAAGCAGTGCAGCGTGGGCACATAAGTCGACCTGAGTACATCATTTCATCCCTAAACTGACAGGTAATCCAAGCATACTATTCACATTTTCGAGGACACGTTACATGTCTGTATCATTGATTTTGGAGGATCATGGGATCAGTTTCTTCCATTAGCAGAGTTCGCCTACAAAAATATCTATTAGTCGAGCATCTAGATGGCTCCTTATGAGGCCTTATATGGGAGGCAATGTTGTTCTACGATTGGTTGGTTTGATCCTGCGGAGGCTAGGTTGTTGGACACTGCTTTGGTCCGGCATGCTTAGGAGAAGGTGAAGTTGATTCAGGAACGACTTCATATAGCGCAGTCCAGGCAGAAGACTTATTCTTATAGGAAGGCTCGTGATGTTGCATAAATGGAGGGAGAGAAGGTTCTACCCTGAATTTTTCCCACGAAAGGTGTGATGAGGTTCGAGAAGAAGGGAAAGCTGAGCCCTAGGTATATCAGTCCTTTTGTGGTGCTCGAGAGAGTTGGAGAGATGGTCTACAGACTTACCTTGCCACCTAATCTATTAGGTGTTCACCCAGCGTTTCATGTTTCTATGCTCTGGAAGTATTATGGGGATCCGTCACATGTTTTGGACTTCAGAACGGTGCAGTTTAATGGGTTTTTGACTTATGATGTAGAGCCGGAGGCTATTTTGGATCGACGGGTTCAAAAGTTGAGGTCGAAGAATATAGCAACAGTGAAAGTTCACTAAAGAGGTTAGCTGGTCTAGGAGGCTACTTGGGAGACCAAGCAGGAGATGCAGAGCAGATATTCTCACCTTTTTGAGGCTCTAGGTATGATTCTAAACCCGTTCGAGGATGAATGTTTTTTAAGTGGGGTAGAATGTGACGAATCGGCCGGTCGTTTTAGTATTTTAGCCTCGTTTCCCCTATTTGATACTTTGCATATGTGTATTTGTGGTTACATGACTTGCCGGGTGATTGGTTTGGTTTTGGAAAGGTTTTTGAGTGAATTGGGAAACTTAGTACCAATGTTAGAAGCTTAAGTTGAAATAGTTGACTGGAGGTTGACTTTTGTATAGACAACTCGGAATGGACTTGATGGTTCCAATAGTTTCGTATGGTAAATTTGGACTTAGGTGTATGTCTGGATGTGGATTTGGAGGTTCATAGGTTGGTTTGTTGCTTTTTTGCGAAAGTTGGAAAGTTGAAGGTTTGGAAGGTTGATACGTTTGACTGAGAGTTGACTTTGATGGTATCAGATTCGGATTTTGGTTTCGGGAGATGAAATAGGTCCGTTGTGTCATTTGGAACTTGCATGAAAAAATTAAGGTAATTTCGAGTTATTTAGGCTTGATCGACGTATGTTTTGAATTTGGGAAGTTGGATTAGTTCCTTAGGTTTGAATTGAGGTACAATTTATGGTTTTGATGTTGTGTTGTGTGATTTGAGGACTCGAGTAGGTCCGTGTTATATTTTGGGATTAGTTTGTGTAATTGGACGGGGTCCCAGGGGCCGCGAGTTTATTTTGTATTTCAGTCGATTTCTCCATATTTTGGAATGGCTGATACTCAATTCTTGTTTCCTTTTTCGCAAATCGCGATAGGACTGTCGCATACGCGGATGGTATTTTTGATGGCTGGAGATTTGTTCTTCGCGTTCGCGTAGCTTGGAGAGGCAATGACCTTCGTTATCGCAGTGAGGGTGACATGTTTGCGTAGAAGGAGAGGCTGGTAGGGGCGTTAGGCTTTTAGCCTTCACGATCGCGAGTAGAGCACCGCATTCGCGTAGTGTCAGCAGTAGAGTGCATCGTGTTCGCGACCATTGGCTCGCGTTAGCGATAGGGTTTTTCCAGAGGCAATGTCTTGTTGTTCTTCGCGATCGTGAAGTTGGTCCCGCAATCCCGAAAGGTATGCCTGGGCAGACCATAAGTACTCTATTTTTGATGGTTTTATTCATTTTAACATATTTTGAGTTATAACGCTCGAATTTGGGCGATTTTGGAGGAGGTTTTCGCTATTTAGATTGGGGTAAGTATATTTGACTCAGATTTGTTCATTATTAATGATTCCAACCTTGATTTTAGAATTTAATTGGTGAATTAAGTGAATAAATTAGGGATTTTAGTAAAAGCTTTTCTAAAGAAAAATTGATGATATAATGGTCGATTTGAGATCGGATTTTGATGAAACACATATATTTGGACTCGTATCAGAGTTGGTGTTCGGAATTTCGGGTTCGGGGGTGTGACTTAGGGTTGACTTTTTGATTTTATATAAAGATCTTAGCTTTATCATTTGGAACCGCTTCCTATGGATTTTACTGATGATATTAAATTATTTTGGCTAGATTCGAGCTATTTGGAGGTCGATTCATATTGGAAGGACGTATTATAGATTTATATGGCTTGCTTGAGGTAAGTATCTTACCTAAATTTGGTTGAGGCACTAGTTGCCTGAATTATTTATGATAGCTATGTGCTATGGGTGGCTCAAATGTGTGGGATTGAGCTCATGTGTGTGCACCTGGGTATTTATCCATCCTCGGGGTAGTACTTAGGCAATGATATGCCTTGAATTGATTGATAAGCTTTAAGCTATGATGTATCTTATATTCGTAACCAATATGTGAGCTATTGAACCATGTTTGAGATTGCATAGAGGTTAATCTCTTAATTGAACTTGATAATTGTTTTTTGATAAAATTTATCTGATTTGAGCTATGATATCATACTTTGCATATGCATACACCTTAGTATATCACTTATACCATTCCAAGAATATGAAATTTGATATTCATTGATAATATACATGTATTCTTGTATATTTGCTTTCTGTGTGATATAGTTTGGACTGGTAGCCTGTAACCACGCCAGGCGGATTATGATATTGAGACTGTGACCACACCGAGCGAATTGTGAAACTGAGCCTGTGATCATGCTGGACGGATTGTGATATTGAGCCTGTGACGATATGGGACCAATTATGATTATTGGATGTGGCTACACCGTGCAATGTGTGGATATAAATCCAATCCCCTACTTACACTCTCATATTTTTTCTTCGTGGTGTACACGCGGATTGAGGAAAACGGATATGTGGTCTGGTGCTGTTATGGAAATTCTACGGAAAAGCTAGCTAGTGTTTGATTTGTTTGTTGCATGTCATCTTTACTTGAAACTTCCTTGACTACTATCTGATTTATTTGCATATCTTCTTTATATGCTGGATTTTTGACGGAGCAGAGTACGTTAAGTGATTGTATGCGCCATGGTGGTTCTTGATGTGATTCATGACTTGATTAAATTATTGTTTTGTACTTGTTGTATTTATGAACTATACAAGTGATTAGTGAGTATCACTATAATTCTTGTTTTTATGACCTCGTCGAGGTTAATTATGATACTTGTTGAGTACATGGGGTTGATCGTACTCATACTACACTCTACACTTAATTGTGCAGATCCAAGTATTAGACCGAGATGTCAGTAAAAGTGTTTTGCTTGCTGAGTTATCTGAGAGACGAAGTAGAGCTGCATTTCGACTGCAGTCTTGGAGTCTCTATTCATTTTGCACTGTTGTCTTTATTTCAGATAGTATTGTTACATAGCATTTCAAACATGTATTTTTTTTAGAGCTCATGACTCTGTATTTACTAGTTTTAGGGGAAATTTGTTATGTTTCAGTACTGTTGTTTATTTTAATTTGCAGTAGACGTGTATTATTTCTGTCAATTGAGTATTTACACTTCGTATTTGTTACACTTAGCTTGCCTATCAAGTGAGATAGGTGCCATCGTAGTCGGCTGATGGTGTTGGGTCGTGATATCCACCCTCCCCAAAAAAAGGAAAAAAATATCTCCAAAAATCAGAACATAGCACCTACTTAATACTTGCGGCAGTAATACCACTGCTATGCCTTTATTCAATCAGTGAAATATCTAGCACCGATAGATTCACTCATTAGCTTACTTTTTTCTAAAGATGCATTCCACCTAACAGTAATCAATGAGGTAAACCTGGTGTGCATTTCACCTACCAGTAAAATAACCGATGGATCTAACAACACCACTGACAGAAGTATCATTAACCAGATCATTTTCAACATCAAGACTACAATTTCTAAACGATTTTTGTCCCATGAATAAAGATTGGAGTCGGGTTATTGGGTGCAATTTCTTCTACCTCTTTAGACCTGAGCTCACTAGCTGCATGGTTAAGTGGAGCAGACCTCCAGTGAACTCTGTCAACATCAATACTGATGGGAGTTACATCACCGGTATAAACAAGGTTGGGGCATGTGGGATTATTAGGAAAAGAAATGGTGCTATGGTGATGGTCTTAGCCAAACCAATTCAATTCCTAACTAAAAAAATATAGTGAAGCCAAAGCAGATTTATTTGGAATTACTTGGTGTTGTGATAATAAATAGTCTAATTTTACACTGGAACTTGATTCCGTGATTTTGGTATACATGATATTAGGCAAAGCTAAAGCTCCATGGAGATTATAGGACATTGTTGAGATTATGCAATTAAAAGTTTAACAACATGATATTATTATTAGTCATTGCTACATAGAATCCAACACAGTGACTGATCACTAGCAAAACATGCAACTACTTTGTCTGATCGTAAGGTGTTCATGCAAGAACTTGATCTTCCAAAAGAGGCTATAGGTCCTTTGAGGATGGACAAATTGCAACTTCCACCTTTATAATTAGCAGTGTTTTAAAAGGCGTTTCTGTGACTCGCCTCAGGGCTCGCCCGGGACGGGCACTATCAAAATGCCTTGAGACTCATGTGTGGAGCTTAGTTCTGTGAGGCTCGACGGTACGACCTTAAGATGCCTACGCTAACGCTCGAAACTCGCCCAACAGTTCCTATGCAACTCATGTGTTGAATTCACTACTTTGAATTTTTAACTCTCATAATTCTTTAACAAATGAATGATTCAAGTTCTTTTTATCTATAAAAATTTGAAAATTGTGGATAACTCAAATAACGAACCATATTATTGCATATTTACTAATTGAGAACATCGTGAGGGTCAATATCATTTGAATATTTCTTTTAAAAATAGACAACCAAAATTTATATCTTTACTTGATAGATCTTCGTGTCTTAGTTCTATGTCTCTTAAAATTATGATAACATTTCTTGTTTTACTACTTAAAAATAATTTTATATTTACTCATGAAGGAGTAATATTTTAAGCTATAGTATTGATAAAATTTATTGTGTATTTATAATGCTATATTATTTATTCATTCATTTAAAAAATTAAAGATCTGTGGAGCTTACGCCCCATGTTACGAGGCTTTCGCCTCGCCCCATATTAAGTAAACCGCCCCGCCTAACGCCTTGCCTTTTAAAACACTGATAATTAGAGCCAAAAAATATTCAGGTTGGAACTTCGATCCACCATGATTATTATTCTGCATAAATCCAGTATAGATAAGTGAGGGCCACTAATTTATATTTTTGATTCCCTCCAGAAGCAAGTTAACTTTAATAATTGTGAAACCAACTATAATTGAAGATCCTCCATCTCTTTGTAAGTACCTACCCCGACTAAGTGTACATTAAAGCCGTTTGAATTGTAAAAAGGATAATATATATATAAGAAGAGAAGAAACAATGAATACTCGCAAAATCACATATAAAATTATGGTTACAAGTAGATTTGGTTATTTTCTTCTTGGCCTCTGAAGCCATTGATTTTCCTCCTTTGAAAGCACTACCAGGCTTTCATCTAGTAACATTTTTGCCTCTATTTCTCCTCTTCTTTGAACAAGTAGCGATAATATTTCGGAATGTGTTTCTTGATAAGTGCTTTGTCTTCATTAAATCAACTCACCATCCACCAACCATTTATCGATGAAGTTGTATTTCTTATGTGCATTCGTTATTTTATAAAATAAAATAAAAAAGTTAACTCCTTATTACCATGTTGAATCCACAAACACCTGCATTTTTACCTCCACGAGATCTTTTTGGCTTCTCCATATTCTTCAAGCTTACCCTTTCCTTGTTATACCAACATCTGCTCATTTGCTCCAACTCTTTTATTTCCTTTAGAACTACAATATTTTTGTCCTCAAGTCAGCCATATATTTCAATGTTCAAGTCCCTGACATCAAAGCCGAGAAGGTTTAGTGTCATTGAAAATTTAATATTGTGCGTTACTATCAATTGCATAACAACTCCGCTATTTTTCTACAAGGCTCACCAGGTTCTCACTTTCTAGCCTTGTTTTCGAACTTGAAGTAGTATCTTTTGTTGTTCCAGTCACCATGCTCAAGAATTTGGCAGTAATCAAACTTGAAGTAGGACCTCGTGTTGTTCCTCTATGTGATGAAAGAGTGCCAAAGCCTCCATTTGGAGAACCTGAATTTGGACTCCCAAGTTTTTTTTACTGAGATGAGCATATTTCTGTTAACCCATGGAGAAATTGCAGCTTCATCACCCACACACAGTTGAGATTTTGCACAATTTGGTTCCTCATGTCATGGAAGTACTTAGATTTCCACTATTGCAGATTATTCTAAAGCATAAACATTAGAACTTGCAGATTGAAAATGAAAAAAATCATCATCTTCAATAAATACCAAAACTTCAAAAGAAAATACCCGAATACTATACGCAAATTCAACTCACCCTTCCCCACTAAAGAAAAAGCTCCCCAAAAACCATCAGAAGCCACAATCAACAACAAAAAAGTGACAGTAACAATCAAAGTTCATAAAGAGAAAAGTTGTGTGTGGTCAAGGAGGAGGTAAAATTTAGAAAAGGACTCAAGAAGGTAGCAACAATCATGTCTAGACATGTAGTCTCCAAATATTTGTCACGAGTCAAATCCACCCAAATGGGTGGTGATGGCACCTAACCTCTAAGATTAGGTAAGCCAAGCAAACAATGATACAAAATACTAAAGTAAAATATAATATCTCTGAACTTTTAATATAAACTGCAGAATTAAGTCTCAATAAAGCAAAAATATAAGTAATAAGTCAGCTTCCCAAAATTCGGTAACACTGAGTCATGAGCTTTAACCAGAATACATAATGAGACTCAATAAGTACAATACTATTTGAAAGTAATACAACAATATGAAAATAATAGAAGGGGACTCCAAGGGTCTGCAACGTCCATGCAACACTATCTTGAATACTCTCGATCTGCCACAAGCTCACTCACGAGGTCTGCTACAACCACCATCCGGATTTGCACAATAACATGCAGAAGTATAGTATGAGTACACCACAATTGGTACCTATTAAGTATCAAGATTAACCTCGTTGAAGTACTGACGATGTTCAAGTCATGTGATACTTAGTAGTCAAAGAACACACGCAATATATCATTAAAGCATGTGATAATAACTCAACATAAGAAAATTCATTTTTTACAAACAAATCATAAAATAGAAACACATACATATGTCATCTTGTGCTTTATATTTCGTCACAGTAACAATATCCACCCTTATCACTCCGTAATAACCATATCTACACTTATCGCTCTGAAATAACAATATCCATCCTTATTGCTCCGTAATAACATTACTCACCTTTATCGCTCTGTAATAACAATACTCACCCTTATCACTCCGTAATAACAATTATCGCTTCGGCCTTAACACAATAACAACATCAATCACAATTGCATGACAGAAACCTCGTGCCAATACCCAATCGATCTGCCCAACATGTCCACATGTACTATAATCATAACAATTCAAGATAACAAATTATCAAGAGACATATCCTCATAAATCATCAATAAAGTGTACAAAGACATGATAATAATAATTAAATGCGGATAAGTGTTTAATATATAAGCATGACTACGACTAAACTATTTTAGCGATAATTTCACAAGTGCCCAACTTGACAAATTTAAGAAATTATAATCCTAAAACATGATCTCTAGCATGGAAATGATAAGCTCGGATAGTCTTACAAGAATTACACATGTACCATAGAAAGAACACAGTCAAATCAAGGCATACTAGAAGCCTAGATTCTAATCCGGTCATTTTTCATACATAGCACTTGTATATACGCTTGTCACCTCACATATACATCGCATCAAATACATTACAATTAGAGAATTATGGTCTAAGCCTAAGGGCTATTCTTTCATACAAGATTAGGCAAAATACCTCAAACTAGCCAAATCAATACTCCAAAAATGCTTTTCCTTTAGAACCGACCTTTGACCGGCTCAAATCTAGCCAAAAATATCTCAACAACGTCAAACAAAGCCATATGAAACAACTCCAAACGATAAAGCTTCAACCTTTAAAGAAATTCTCAAAAGTCAATAGAAGTTAACCTGGGTCCACTCGGTCAAAATCCGAGTCAAGGTGTAGGTCCTGACTATCCATAATCCCACGCGTTCAAATATATAATTTAATTCCATACCGAGTCCAAATCGACTCCCAAATCCCCCAATTTCACTCTCATAAGTTGTAGACGAAAACCCAATTTTTCCTTTAAAAATCTATGTTTTATGTATAGAAATCCTTGAGGAATCGAGATATAAAGCCAAATATGAGTAAAAATTGCTTACCTTCAATGTAGTAGTGAAATTTCGCTCCGGAATCTCCATTTCTCGAAATCGAGGGATCAAAATATGAAATAATGGGTCTAAATCCTGAAATTAGAACTTTTAAAGTCTGCTCCAGTAATAGCGTTCACGAATGCGGCCGCTGCCTTACATTCGGGAATCACAAAGATTATGCTTCCCAAATTAACTCTACATGAGTGCGGTCCCCACCATGAGAACGTGATGCAAAAGATCTTCTAAAACTAGGATAACACGATCAGCCTCTCGCGAATGCGAAGGCTTAGCTCCAACCTCCCTCCAGCCTGACATCCTCCTACACGAACGTGATTGCCTCTTACGAGTGCGAATTTCATCATGCCGCACCCATCGTGAACGCGACATCACTATCGCGAACGCAAGAATGAAACTCTTCCCAGATCAAGAATGCCCTTCGCAATCGTGAGACCGCCTCTGCGATCACAAAAAGGAACCTCACACCAACAAAATATGCAACTACCGAAATTGCTTTATATGGTCCAAAACTCACCCGAGTTATCCGGGACCTCGTCTAATCACACCAACAAGTCTATAACCACCACCAGACCTATCCAAAGCCTCCATACACATATGGTAACACCACTAAATGAATCCATTTCCAAAACGCAAATAGAACTTCGCTTTAGTTCATGAACATTCAAACTTTAAACTAAGCATCCGATTCAAGCCTAACAAATACTAAATAAAGCCAAACTTTGCACACAAATCTAAAATCAAAAAACAAGCTTATTCTAACTTCCTGAACTAAAATTTGAATTTGATATCACCAAAGTCACCCCTGGTCAAATTTAGAAAATCTCCAAAATTTCAAATTATCAACTTCCGGCAAATAGTACCAAAAACACCCTAGGAACCTCCAAATTCGGACATACGCCTATGTCCAAAATTAGCATATGAACCTATAATAATCATCAAATCACTAATCCGAAATTGTTACACAAAAGTCAAACCTTGGTAAACACTTATAACTTAAGCTTCTATCAAATGAACTAAGTGTTCCACTTCACTCTAAAACCTTTCGGGAACCAAACAGACAACCCCCGCAAGTGACAAAACAACAACCAAACATGTATGAAACATTAGATAGGGAAACAGGGCTCAAATACACGAAATGACTGGCTGAATCGTTATATTCTACCCCGCTAAAACAAATGTTCGTCCTTGAACGAGCTTAGAATCATAGCTGGGACATCAAAAAGGTGAGGATATCTGCTCCGCATATCATGCTCGGTCTCCCAAGTCGCCTCCTTGATTGTTCTTTCTAGTGAACCTTCACTAATATAAATGTAAAGACCCGTAAATTTCTATGTCAAAAATAATGCCCGACTAGGTTCCTGTGCTGTTATAACGGTAGAAATTCTTAAAATGGTCATATTGAGTAAAAAGTATCCCACAACTTGAAAGATTAAATTTTCCAAAAATTGAGCGTTATGCGACGCACTATGCGATCACATAACAGGTATGCGGACCGCATAGTGGTCGCATACCTGGACAGTTTGCTGTCCATTTTGAGGACAGGTATGCGGCCTAGAATGCAATCTCATTTCACGAATGCGGGCCGCATAGTTGTCGCATTCTTTCCCCATGGTTTTTGCGAGGGAGGTTATGCGACGCACTATGCGATCGCATAACAGGTATACGGACCGCATACATGGGCAGTCCGGTCTCCTTTTGGCCCATTTTGAGGGCCATTTATGCGACACGAATGCGGACCACATAGCAGGAATACGATCGCATTCCTGACCGCATCTCTTTGTCGGGGTTCCTATTTTCTAAATTTAAAACCCGAACCCTTGTTTTATAAAACACCTTTTCCCTTCATTTTTAATGATTTCCTTACCAAGAATAGAGAGAGAAAAGAGAGTTCTTGAGAGATAAGGTTTCAACATCATCAAATTTGATTTTCCAAAATCACTCAAGCCCAGAAATTATCGAGTTATTGTCATCTTCTTCACTCAAAAAGGTAAGTCTTCACCCTATTTCCCTAATTTCTCAAATTTTGTGTAAGAATAAAACACACATAGGTTGGTTCTTGAAAATAAAAAGTGAAACCTTGCATGCATGTGAATAATATTCCATAATCTTGCAAAGGGAAGTAATCTAGGGAAATCTTTCACTAAAAAGGGGTTAGTTAATCTAAAAGGACCACATAGTAGTTGATAAAATGCCCAAATGAGTTCAAGGTTGCTAAGTTTGAATGTGTCACATTGTAAATTAGATTGAAGGCGTTAGAAGGTCCGGTGATTTTGGATAGAAATTATGGAGAAATTCCAACTCAAGGTATGTATGGATATCTCTAATCCTCATAGGATAAAACCATGGTGCTCACTTTTCGGGTATGATTCTCTTGTCGGATATCTATGAAATTTATGTGTTCTATGTGCCTAATTGAGGAATCTTTGCTTCTATGTCATTCCATGCTAATACCATATTGATATGCTACTTGAGTCTAGGAGTTGTGATCATTTTATTCCTTTTTCTACTATGTGTGTGATCCTTGCATATGATGGGTGTGGTAATTATGAAAGACTATAATGGTACGACATATGAATCAAAAGTTGCTATGATATGAAATTTGGGTAAAGAGACGGTAATGATGTGAAACACGAAACATGAGGTTGAATTGTTGTGAAACATGAATTAATGGAATGGATGGTTATGGAATATGGATTAAAGGATGAATAGTTGTGAAATGTGAATCAAATGATTCTAATGATATGGAAGACGAATCAAAGAATAATATGTGTTGGGGATCTAAAGGGTAAAATTGATGTAAGTGATCTAAAACACCCATAATTGTACCAGGAGAATGTCCTAGGGGTGAGAAGGCCTATCTGGTCTGGCTGGGATCAGACTCCATGACGTACACATGGAAGACTTGATATTGTGATATGATTATGATTTGATGATGATAAGTGTCCTACTGTTTACAGTTTAGATGGCCTAGCCGATCGGGCAGAGATCGGACTCCGTGTGTTGTGCACAAGCCACGGTGTTAGCCTAGCCCATTCGGGCAGAGATCGAACTCCGTGAGAACAAGCCACGGTGGTTATATATGATGTGATTGAAATTCGGACCTCACCTAGGATGGCTTAGCCGATCGGGCAGAGATAAGACTCCGTGTGACAATGACACGGTGGATCAATAATAATAATAACAAGATGAACTTAAAAGTACATTAACCAAAAGATGGCAAAACGGGATGAGGGTTGTGGTAACTCTTGTTTGTGTTTTTCCTTGGCTCGATGTATTGTTATCTGATACCTCTATTTGTGTTGACTGTTGATATTTATCCTATCTAGAGTAGGTTTGTTCATACATACTAGTGCTATTCAATGGCACTAACGTCCCTTTTGCCGGAGGCGCTACATCTTTTAAATGGATGTAGGTGGTTCTGTAGCAGGTAGCGCTGATCGCCGTTAGTGGTGCCCTTCCCTCCATCTCTTCAGCAGTCTTGGTGAGCCTCACTTCCTCTTGGGGCTGTGCGTAAATCATGTTGACTCATTTTGTTTATGTCATTCCTTTTGAGGTATGTGAGCATGTGATTTTTCACCTACCAAAGGCCCCTACAAAATTCGATAAATAAATTAATTTCATAGATTTTTTGTTGATTATCAGTGATTAATTGTGAAAGATTTGTATTTTCTGGGCATATACATAATTCATCTTTTTTAAATTTATTCAAAATTTCATCACTATTATCAAAGAATTGTAAAGTTATAATTAACTGAATAATAGACGAGCAATGGTTATTTAATGTAATGTATTTTAATAATTAACTACTAAAACTAATCATCTTTATTCATTAAATTATAGATTAATTAAGGATATAAAATTGGTCATTTTATTCTTGATTAATCCGTAAAATAGATGAAAAGTAGATCTAGATTAGTTATTATATTTTTGGATTAAATTAGATTATAACCTAATTAGATTAATTAGTTTAATTAATCAAAGAAAGTTAAAAAATCGGACCTGGGCCAAGAAGTACCCAGGCCCAATCCCCATATACCCAGGCCCAAAACCCATAGCCAACCAGGCCTGCCCCTACACTACCCAAACGACGTCGTTTAGCTTTCCATTCACCTCAGCCGTTGGATAATTTTGATCCAACGGTCCGGAACTAACCCCTAATGGGTATTTAACTGTTTCAAACACCCCCTACCCCCCAGTTCAGTTCAAAGTATCACACCCCCCCTTTTCCCACTGTCTCTATCCTCTCTAAGAAACCAAACCCTAGCCGCCGTCCTCCGCCGACCGAAAATCGCCTCCGGCGGCGGAGCTTCTCCAAACAACCCAAAACTCGCACCAGATGATCCTCACCCTTCCCACAATCACCTCCCACTACCAATTTCCCCAAATAACCATCCAGTTAAGAGTATTTCCAGATCTAGGAACCCAAAAACCCTAGTTCCCTTGTTTGGCCAATTCGAAGATTTTTAATGGCTCTAACCTACACAGATCGATAGCTCTCATTGAAAGCTATCGATTTCTGTGGGTTTGAGTCATTTTTCAAACCCAACGGAGTCCGGCCAAGGTCCAGTGACCCCTAGGTTTTTCGGCCAAAACTGTTTAGAAAAAGAAATGGGTATCTCCTTCTTCTTTTTTAGGATTTTTATTGTGGAAAAATCATGAATAATTATTAGGTTTAATTACTGTTTTTCATTAGTTTTTTTATACCAGATTATTTCTCTTGTCATTTTACTCCTATCAGCTTGAATGTTCCCTTCTTGTAATTAATTCAGAAAACCTGAATAGACTTCTTTGTTTAGAAGATAACTTAAGATTCTCATTGTTGTACCAGTGCGTATCTGTTTCCTATCCTTAATTCATGTTTAATCAACTGACCTTGCGTATTGTTAGTTCACACATGCATGCTTAGGTTAATTGAACCCTGTTTTGGATATTGGAATGATATAGTTCAGGTTTTTGATAATCCATGAGTTTTAAGTGTGCTTCATGGGCTTGCATTAGTTGATTGACCATGTTTAGTTTCACTGCATATTATGCTCAGCTAATCCATCCCCTAACATGTTTTCTGATTTTTAGTTTATTGTTAAAATTGATTTCGCCTCAACTCATCTTTGATTTTGTAGTCTGATTAGTTAACTATTAATTAGTTTGATTAGGTATACCCTTGAAACTGAGATAACTAACAATATAATTGGAAACTGACTCTAAGGACCTGAACTAACTAACCTAGAACCTGAAAATAGCTCACCTAAAATCAAAGATTGATTAGTGATGTTAACCATCTCAAGTAGTCAACATTTAATAAGCTAATTACACACTAAGCTAAGAGTTAGTTAATTACAGCCTTCACTAATGGTTAGTTAAGTTGATCACTCAATTAGGTTGATTAAGTATAATGACTCAAATTGAGTTAATCACAATCAGTTTTCAAACCTAAAATAATTCACCAAAAGCTTAAAGAATCAGGATTAGTTTAATTAAGCTAAGTATACTGGCATCAAACTAATAATACTTAGCAGTCCTATTTAACTAAGGAACATGACTAGGTTTAGGTGACTAGAGTTAAGTAATAACCCAAGTGAGTTTAACCTTGATTACCCAATGGTAAATTTAGGGACTCCAAGGGGTACATTAGGTAACTCAGTCTAGCAGATCAGATTTTAAGGTTAAAAGGGTATTTTCTAAAGAGAAAGGTTCTAGAATAGGGGGCAGCTGTCCCAAAGATAAGGTTGACAGCTGCCTTATGTACTAGAAGACCATTTTTTCAGCCTTTGGGAAGGGATATGCCAAAATCATATCCCATCTGTGGACTCCTTATAAATAGGTTTTCTTTTAACAGATTCTAGAGCTTTTTTTTTCAGAAAAAAAAAAACCCTCTTAAAAGATCTTCTCTTCTGAACCTGAGGCCCTATTTAAAAAAAAAATCTGGACACAAACAAAAATTTTCGGATACACACACAGTAGAAATCCTTTACTAAGAAAACATTAGATTAAGTATAGAAATAGCTAAAAATATGGTTTTCTTCAAGGATGCTAGTCTTTGAACTTGGTTGATAGCCAACTGTTTCTTTCTGGGATCTTAAAGTTCATCTGGTTGAGATATTTATTGTTTGCTGGTTCTGGTTCAAGTCCTGGTTTCCAAGCTCTCATTTCCTGGGTTTTCTCTACTGCTGGTTCTTTTGTCTGATTACTTGCTGTGTTGGTCTTCAGTCTTCCTTAGCATCTGACCTTTATTTGGTCCAATTTTCTGTTTGTTCTGTTCTTAAAAGGTATGTATTAACCCTTCTTTTTTCTTAATAAAGTGTTGTATTGAAACTCTCTGCTTCTCCTCATTTCTTAAGCTGGCTTTTTTTTTTGATAAATAAAACTGTTTCTTCTCCTGTACGTAAATGTGGTTCTATAGATGTTTTGTTAACATGACAATAAATCTGTGAGTGCACCAATTATTGTTTTGATATTGGTATTTTGGTTGTTATGTGTTAATTGTTCAGTCAATATTCCCAGTTTCGAGTAATAGAACAAATTGCATTAGGATGACTGAATCTGGCCCCTTTTATGGTCAGGTTCTTCCCTTAAGAGTGCACAAAAAATATGCTTTTATTTAAGTCTCCCTGGTCAATAAAGAGATTCAGCAAATAAATCTCTAGATGGGCTAGTATTAGCACTAGGGTAGATGAGCTTGACTCATTGATAGTCAAGTTCACCCCACAATAGTGCACAAAGTAGTATAAATGGCTGAAGTTTACCCTTCAAAAGAGGTATAAAGTATGTAGTTGTTAAGGGCATTAGAGTGAGAATATGAACCCTTGAATGATCAGATTCATCCTCTAAAATGCCTAGATAAGCAAAGTTCCTATGAAGATTAGAACTATGTTAGTATTAACACTTGAGTAGATGAATCAGACTCTTTAATAGTCAAATTCACCCCATGGTAGTGCATAAACAGTAGTTTAGCTTGCTGAAAATTATCCTTCAACGGATATAAGTGTGTAATTAGGAAGGGCCTTAGGGAAAAGAATCTGAACTTGCACAGTGGTTGGATTTATTCCTCAAAGTGCCAATAGTGGCTAAAGTATTTAACCAAATACTAGCCGGAGTAAGCATGACTATAAAAGTCTAAACGAAGCAGCATCATTGGATTTGAATCTGACCTCTTCTATGGTCAGATTCAGTCCAGCCAATGCGCAAGAGAATTTTTTTATAGTTTGACATCATTAGAGTCAAATTTGACCCCTTTAATGGTCAGAATTACTCTAAAAGATGCATAACATATCTGTTATTGAGATAGTTAGGGATTGCAAACGAAAAGCTGCAGATGTACAGTACGAAGAATCCAGATATGGAGCAGCTATTTAGGATTTCCATTTTTTTTAGTTTTTTCCTTGATATTCATAAAAAATGTATTTTTGCAGAAGCTGTATTTTCGCTTCAGAAAACTGTAATTTGTTCATTTATGCATTTGGAATCTTGTAAGTCAAGGGACTGGACTGTATATTCATTTTGTTTTTTTTTAGCCTTTTAGTTTATAGTGCTCAAACTAAATTCTGAGGCAATTTTTTTTCTGGAGCTTTAAATCTGTTTGCTCTAAAAAGTAGTTCAACGAAAATAGGTGTTTAATCAAAAAGAGGAAATGGTATTCAAATCAGTCCACATGAAACCTTTTGTAAACAAATTATTTTTTTTTTGGATTTTCAGAAGCGGTTGTTTCAAGAATTCGTCTGATTCAATATAAGTGAATTTAGTAGATCATTTTTAGTTCATTTTGTATCCTGTTAAAATTTTCTGAAATCAATGTATGAACACTTTTGAACTTGGAAGCATGCGATTAGATTATTTAAAAATTGATAAGAACTGTTAATTTAGAATTGGTAAAACTGCATGTGCTATGTTCTTCGTTAGAAATTACAAAGTTCCAGAAAAAATAAAGTAATTCCGGCTTACCAATTTGAAGTGAGACCAGTATATAATGTATTTATATGTCTTTGACTCTTATAGGTGTATGTATACTACACGAATGAGATGCATCTTGATTAATACATTTTCTATCATTTACCAAACTAGAAAGTGAAGACCTTTAAGATTTGATTAAGAGTTGGATTTCCTAATCGATAGTCTTCTCTCATAAATAGCAAAACTAGGATGGCCTAACGTGATAAAACGAGGCTAGATGAGGCCATAGCCTATAAGATGCTCTTTTAGAACAACGAATATCGTTTAGGAGATCTTCTAGGTAGAATGGATACCCTTAGTTCGAAATTTTGATAGAAAAATCAAATATTATACCGAAGCTACCTAACCAACATTCGGGAGCGACAACTCATGTCCCCGTCTTTAACTTCAAAATTATGATAAAAATCACATGTTGTAATTACGGGTGCATTTCATGTGGCGTAATTATAATGTGTTTAAAAACAACAAGTGCACACCATCGTGACTTGTCCCAAGATAAATCCATAAGTATCAAAATTTATTTACATACCCCATAAGCTAAAAATTCCTCTTTTTTAGACGAAAATCTCAAAAGACTTAGAGAATAATCGAATATCGCCTCAAATAGGCATATTCAATCGTCATGGCCATAGTCATATAATCTACACTCGGGTGTGGCAACTCATGTCCCCGACTCTAACTCAAAACATTAATTAAATAAGCATGTTGAAAATCGTGGGTGCATTTCATGTGGCGTGTTTTGCAACGTGTCCAAAAATAGCAAGTGCACGTCAATCGTGACTTGTATTAAAATAATTCCATGTATATTAAAAAGCGGATAAAAAGTAAAAGCGCAAAAGGTTTTTTTTTAAAAACATGTAAATAATTAGATAATTAGGCCAAATATTAATAGTTAAGCGACCGTGCTAAAACCACGGAACTCGGGAATGCCTAACACCTTCTCCCGGGTTAACAGAATTCCTTACTCAGATCTCTGGCCGCAGACAAATCAAAACAGAGTCAAAATTTCCTCGGTTTGGGATTTCAGTAAAATAAATGGTGTCCCGGAACATCGTAAAAAATTCGGGTGGCGACTCTGAAACTAATAAATAAATCCCAAATCCGCATATGTCACTTAAATTGGAAAAACTCCCGTATCCAACCCTGTGTCGGAAAAAGTAGGTGTGACAGCTCTGGCGACTTTGCTGGGGACGAACCCAGAATCTCTGGTTCAGGGTTTAAGAATTCGAGCTTAGAATAAACTGTTTTATTTGTCTTTATTATATGATTTTTGCATGTTTAAACATAACGTGCTAAATGTCGCTTTTACCGCTTTGATATTATCTGAACAGTATATAAATTATGCCGAAACCCTCTTCTCTCTGAGTCTTCTAAATCATCTGGGAAGTGTGCACTTCGTGTGACTTCTTTTCTGTTAGAGTCATATCCAAAATTTAGAACGAGGTTCGGATAAGTTGCAAAGCCGGCGAAGCTTCTGTATTCCCGGTACGCTACCCCAACCTCGGCTCGAGCTGTCCGCTCGGGTAAGCCTGGTCTAGAACAAAACCCCAGATTTAAACCTAGAATAACAAAACCTCATGCCGGATCCCTAGTAGGAACGCTTATCTGTATCATTTGCATTTGACTTAGGGGGCTCAACACAGGGGTTGGGTCCGTCTAGGACAGGTAGACCTGAAATGAATGACTACCCTGATGCATTCTTATTTGCTACGTGTGCATTTATTTGTCACAGCTTGTGTATCGACCGGCTAAACGAAAAATGATGAGCAGAAAAACCAAGAGTGAGGTAAAATAGATAATTTTGGAAAATCCTCGTGTCTATCCCGAAACGCTGCCAAATTTTAAAAAAAAAAAAATCAATAAATAAAAGTGAAATAAGTAGGTTTACAATAATCAAGATTTTTCCCGAACTACGCTTTGTTTGATTCTCACTGGTGTGAGATACGTAGGCAACCCTCATCGGGTCCAACGCCGTTTTTCAAAATTAAATAAATATGACTTTAAATAAAATCGGGTGACGCCATTATAGCATAATCGCCCAAGTAGGGCGCAGGAAGGCCATTTGGCAAGAATAGCCACCTGCGTTTTCAAAATTTCAACCCAATTCGCGAACACTGCTTTAAAAGGCCGTATTCGCAAAAGTAGTCCATTGTATTTAAGCCTTTTGCCCAAAATGACACTTTTTCGAAAATTTTTTGTGGTCCTAATAAAAGAACAAATATGCAGGATGAATACTGTTGAAAACGTTCCTTTTAAAGCAGTCGAGGAAATCCCTCTGGGACTCCATATGTGGTGGAGCAACTTGAGAGAGACTAGTAAAAAGTCGGTTGTGAAAGCTTCAGGGGGACTCACCGTCCTTTTAAAGATTCAGCCAAGGTTGGACATCATCGAAGCTCTAATACCGTTTTGGGATCCCGC